>JAOUQZ010000047.1:7122898-7136912 GCA_028564935.1 Neosilurus hyrtlii
ATATTACCTCACAGCAGGAAGGTCCTGGGTTCAAGTCCCAGGTTTGACAAAGGCGTTTCGGTGTGGAGTTTGCATGTTCTCTCCATGCTTGCATGGGTTTTCTCCAGGTACTGTTGTCTCCTTCATGCACATTAGGCTTAATGGCTGTTCCAAATTGCCCCTGGATGTGAGTACATGAGTATGAATGGATGTATATATGCTTACTGTGTGTTGTACTACTGAGTTGTTCAGAGTGTACCCTGACTCTGAGACAGGCTTCACACTCCCCTTAACCATGGTAGGATTAGGCGTTTCAGCGAATGAATGAATATATGTTTGTATAAAATATTGAGCAAAAAACCACAGACGATTACTGAATTTCATGTTTCTCTCCTCCTCTCTCTCCTACAACTTTGTATTGGAATTCATTATTATTCCAACTTCCTCCTCTATAATGTCATTAAGTCTGCATGGAACTTCATTTTCTTTCAAATACATTTTATCAAAGCACTTCAGACGCGTTATTGAACACTGTACCTTTCACTGCAGCTCATGTCTGGTCCTTTCATGGTCTGTGCAGAAGTGTGGAGCAGTTGCAGTCAGTAACAGCTGAGCTCTTTGATTTACTGCCACAGAAAGCCAAGAGTTGAGATTTGAGCGTGCCTGCCGAGTTCATGCCGGTGAATTGTTCTGCATATTTAGGTATTTGACTACAATTCCCAGAAGCAGTTGGAGTTGTCCAACTTCAACAAAGAATCAAATTGTTATTCAAGTCACATTCAGTTGAATCTTTCCTTCATTTGGGGGAGTGAGTGTGTTAAAGTCGGACCCATCTTTACATTATGAATCGTGTAACATTTTTAAGCCCACTAAGATAACACAAAGTTCATTATGCCTAAAAATGCTTATAATCTGTTTCATATATGTATTTTCATGATCTGCTCGGAAGTTGATGTTTTATGAATAGCAGGTAATAAGAACAGATGAAAATCGGCAAAATTTCACAATTTCCTTTCATTCACTGGAAACAAGTCAATTAGCTTGCAAATAAAGACCAAGCATTGTCCATCAGACAAGGACAATGATGTTTGATACGAACACTGACAGGCCGTAGCTGTATCAGAAAGGTCGGTGATTAAACCCGCAATTGCTTTGTTGTCAATTCACCTCGACTAAATGAGGTCCTATAGGTTATCTGGCTTGAGTTGCATTTCATTAATGGTGAAAACAATATCAAATCACTGGACAGAGAGAGAGCAGGTTATTATCTCGGGACAGAGATAACTTTTCTCAATCCAGAGTAACACTGCGTGATGGGAGTAATGAGTGCTTCATACAGAATATAATGGTCTCATGGTTGAGGGGAAAAAAGACAATATATTATATATGTCTTAATAAACTTTTAAAGGATGGGATTAAAGTATGTTTTTTTTTTAGCCCTGGAATAAACAATGTCAAACACATCTGTGTTATTTTAGGGAGAAGGCTGGGGGATTTGTTCCAAAAAAGGGGGGGACAGGCAGTGCTGTGATCAATATCTATAGCATGTTTAATATGTAGGTTTGTCCTTGTTCATAATAAAGAGTACAGTGGATAGAAAACCTTGAAAGGGGCTGTATTCCTTTGACGAGGCTCCCAAAAGTTGCCCAGGGGTCCGAGTGTGCTCTGTTTAAATCATGTGGCCATTCTCAGTGACACAGTTATGTCTTATCTCGAGTCTGTCATTATATCTGTATAAATAGATATAGCTCAAGGCAGAGAGCCTTATAAATACACTGCAGTCTTCTTAATCATCACATTGCATGAATGCAAAGTTGGCGTACTACTCTTACTCTGATAAGCTTGGCTGATAGATTTACATACAGAAAACACTGGGACTTATTATGCATTAAAAATAATAATACTAATGATAAATAAATAAATAAATAAATAGACTTTCACTGTGGGTTCTACACGTGAATTCGAAGATTTTAAAAATGCCCACGCTACCAATAGTACATGTTTAATTTACATTGGAAAAACAAGATTTTAGCTCTGCCTTTATCCTCTGTTAAACCATTCTCTGCCAGAAGCCATCATGGTCTCACAGTGTGTTCTATAATACCACATAAAAACATTTGTTTAAGGTTCACGTCTCTGCCAAAATCTCCACGAAGGAGCTCAAATCATTTTTGAGTCGGCTATTTCTCCTTCCCTCCCCAGATACCCTGTGATTAGAAGAAACCCTAACAGATTGATTCAAAATCCAAATCCAAACCAAAGACAGAATGTTTATTGTGCAGGGCTCTTTTGAGACTAAGGTTTACATGGCGTAGCGTTGTCTATAAAAGTCATAAGAACAAAGAGAGACTGCTGCTCCCACAGCGCATTGGACATTAGATCAGGAAATGGAGCAAGGTCAAAAAATTAAATGTGCAATTTTCCGCTTCTCATTTTGTTAATTCATTGCAGCTTGGGCTACTCCGTGCCGAGACTGGTCGGAAGGAAGGAAGGGCTTTTGGCCTTGACAAGTGGTCTCTTAGCAATAGCACAAACCGTCTGAGTTCAACTCTGCATCCTCCTGGCATTCTGTTTTATAGGCGTTACATGCCCAATAAGTGAAATGGGAAGCATGTGAAAATGGGAACAGTTTGGGAACAGCTCAACAGTATAGTACACTCCCGGTCAAAAGTTTAAGAACACCCCCATTTTTTTCAGTTTTATTGAAAGTTCAAGGCAGTTCAAGTCCAGGGAGTGAACTGAAAAGGAACAAAGGTAAGCAGTACATCAGAACTACCTTAGAATAAAAAAACAAGATGGTAGGCTATAAATCTGACTTTAAACCTCATCCATCTGGTTTGGGATGAAGTGGACACAAAGGTGAAGAAAAAGCAATCAACAAGTTGCACCAAATATCAGCACAATGTGATTAGCTATGACTGAATTACAGCAACTATTAATTTTGAGTGTTACAGCACGACCTGTTACAGCACTCCCTCCTGTGTTAAAGTGCTTAATTATTGGCTGATTTCTAATTATAGCCCAATCATATAAAGTAGTCTGTAATGCACAACAAACAAAGATCTGAGCAAAATACCTTTAATACTGTATGAGAACCGTATTTTGGGAAAACAGTGTTGTATCTATTTAGAGAAAAATCTTGCCAGAAGCTCCTAAACCACAATTACTTTATATAACCAACATTGGTTTTGGAAATACATAATGAAGCAAATTGCTTGTTTTAAAGCTTTTTTTTCTATCTACTGCAGGAATGACACTAAGTATTATTATTTTTTTTGACTAATACATTTCCTGAATACAACACACATCCGACTACATTCATAAGCCTGACAAGTGATTTAAAACCCTATCCAATATCTAAAACACACTCTACTGTTTTGTACAAGTCATTCTAATAAAGTTTAAGAACCTTATCATCAGTTATCAAGATTTCCACTTGTCAAAGACCCCCCATCTTCACTAACTCCTTGCAGATGGCCCACATGTTTGCCATTACGCCATGTGACTGAGCCACACTCTCTTAAAATCAAGTGCCTATGAACTGGCCTTCATCACTGCTTGCTACTGTTGCCCACAAGCTAGCCAAGATATAGAAAAAAAACCCCTTGTGTTATTCCTTTAATTCTCATCACTAATAGTACACTGGTGACAGATTGCATGAAAGAAGCTAAAAAGTGTGTACCATTGAATTGCAGTAGGATGAGTAATATAATATTGAGATAAGATGAAAATTGTAGAGAAGAGAGAGGGGCAGTGTACTAACTTGCATATGAATATTTACTACACTATAATGTACATGTGATCTTCAACTGATTTAAGGCTTTCTGCACTGCACACAATGCCACTCTACCATCTGCTGATAAAAGTGCATTGGAATCTATACTGTACTTCGACTTAAAGTGTACCCGTGGTTAATGTGTATTATTAGCTCTTTAAAAAGCTCATGTATGACATAAGGAGATGGGGGCCAGCCTCCCTGCGACCCTAATTGGGATTAATGAATGAATGTATGACATCAGTGATTCCGTCAGGCAACGCCAGTCCTTGCTTCTTGTCAAGTACATGCCAGTGCTGCCACACTACTATTACTACTATGCATGTGCAGCAACATGCTCCCTTCTTCATTGGCTGTTCCAGCCCTGGTAGTGATGCAAATACGTTGTTTTGTCCTATTGGCTGGGCTGCGTACAGACGCCAGTCTAAGATAGCACATTATTGGCCAGTGCTGAGCACTGCATACAGCTGCACAAACAATAAGCGGAGAAATCACAGACAACAGAACATCACATCAGCTCAGTAAAAGGCAAGAGCCTTAAGTATGCAAGATCTTTTATCACCTAAAATGTCACTCACTGCTTGTTTACCTGCGCTGGACAACTCAGCCCAACGAGTTCATGTCACTTCCTGGAAAAAATGGTTGTTCTCTATTGGTTCAGCCCTCGCTAGTAATGCCCAGTATAGTGCTTTTTATGGTCATTTATGTTAAACACTTAAACGTGTTGCATTACGCACAACTTATGTTTCAAGGATGATCAATAACAGTACTCTTTAACTCAAGGTGGCACGTGACGCAGTAGTTAGAATGTTTTCTGCATAGGTTTCCTCCTGGCGCTCTGGTTTCCTCCCACAGTCCAAAGACATACATGTTAGGATAATTTAATATTCCTGATTCCCCGTAGGTGTGAATGTGAATGGTTATGTGTATTAGCCCTGTGATGGATCGTTGAGTTGTTCAGGGTATACCCTGAGCTGGCTGAGATAGGCTCCAGCCTCCCTGCGACCCTAGTAGCATTAAGCGGTTCAGAATCTCTCAAGCTAACTCTGAGTGCGTGGAATGTTTCTATTCAAAATGGCAATGTACTCAGAGTGACTTAAAAAGCAAATAAGTTTATATGCTGATTCACCAAAGGCAGAAATTCGTAAGATAATTATTTCAATCTAATACAGCATGAGTGTTTGCTTTACCTTTTCCTAAAGAGACTGATGCAGCAGGACTTTAGTACTGTAGTGTATCCAGCTTTCTTACTTCTTCATCTCTACTCTCTGCTGAAATAAAGTGTCATTATTCACGCTAATACCACCAACACCAACACCTTGTTTAGCCAAGCATAGTCTGTACTTCTCTGTAATGTCTTTGCTACTTCTACATTTAATTTCTCATTATTGGGAAGGTGGAAAATGGTTAATGAAAACAGCGACACTACAGAATCTTGACCATTATTGCTTATGTAAGAGATTTCTTTCATTACGCATAGGTGACACATAGCCGGTTGATACCGGTGAACAGCGGCTGTGATACCGTGGCTATTATGACCATTCAGGTGGATTTTGGAGGCAGTGTCATGCAGAAATATGGGCACGGTAAACACACACTTGCCTGGTATCGTGAGCACCTGTACTGCCTATGTTGTGGCCATCATGTCTGTCAGCGGTGACTGCGTTGCATATGTGACAGTCGCTGTTCCATGTACATTTATAACCCAAGAGTTACAAATCTACAGTAGGCCATGCATGCCTCTAATTGATCTTTAATTTCAATACGACCAAAACTTTTCATGAATGGAAGCCACGCCCTCCTAGAAAGCAAAGCACTGTAGCTCCCTGGCACTTATGTATCACACAGAGGTGCCTGGAACACTTACGGTATAATATTGGTTGACCCCTGGAAACTAAAATCTGTCTACCACATTTCTACTGTGAAGTCATTCTGGCTCTGTGACACCTTGTCATTAAACTCTATTGTAACTGTCCTGGCAATATTCCGGTGTCATCACAGCATGGTACACAACGTCTCACTTCCCACTGTAAATACAGCACCAGAATCTTTAAACAATTCACACATACTTCAGTCTAAATGTGTTTCAGGGTGTCTCAGCTGACAAGACAGGGGCTGCTGCAAAGTCGCACCAGCAACATGCAGACATTAAAGCAAGCAACATGCAACTAGCGAAACTTTCCAGTTGCTTACAGAACGGAGACGAGACAACCCCTCTTGGCACGGTCCCACTCTTCTGGCGGCGTCTTAGCACACAAATATCCGAGCGATCCTCTGCCAGCGCTTAAACACAATCCTCAAGCGTTCCTCAAGGTTTGGCACCAACTTCATTCTGGGGACTGGTGCTAAAAAGCCCCAGACTCTCTAAAGCATTTTGAAGGGCAACAGTTCTGATGTACAAAACCCAAAACTACTCCACTGCTCAAATGATAAGGCTATTAAAGACGGGTTAGAGTGACTATTTCTGTCACTGAACCCAGTGTGGTTTGCCTTGTGGAGAAAGAAGCAATCTTTTTGTTATTGTGAAGATAGAAGGCAGGGCTCTTGAGACTGTTGGTAATGATTGCCAGACTTTGGGTGACAATGCTTCACTGCAGCTCAGCATCATAATTTACGGTGGTCCAATTTAGCCTAGTGTGTAGACTCATTTTTGTTGACCATGCAAAGTTTTGCAATGTATGGATCTTTTTTTTTTCAGTTCAACCCATATAATCTCATTCATTCATTTTCTAAGCCAATTTATCCTAATTAGGATCACGGGGAGGCTGGCGCCCATCTCAGCCGTCTCTGGGCGAGGGTGAGGTACGCTCTGAACAGCTCGCCAGGCCATCGCAGGTCAACACACATTCACACTCACTCTCACACCTAGGTGTGATTTTAGAATAGCCAATTAGCCTACTGTGTATATCTTTGGACTGTGGTAGGAAACCGGAGTACCCAGAGGAAACCCACACAAGCACGGGGAGAACATGCAAACTCCACACAGAAACTCCAGAGCCCGGGAATCAACCCCGGGACCTTCTTGTTATGAGGCAGACGTGCAAACCACTACACCACCATGCTGTCCACCCCATATAATCCGTCAGAATTAAATTAATAAAAATGCAATGTCCTGGACTGGATCCACTCAGTTTAAAACTTGTTAAATATGTAATCTAAAATTATTATTCTTAAGGGATGAAGAGTACCTTTATGTTTTGTGAGCTTGTTTGTAATGAACTTGCTTTATTTGGTACTAAAATGAGAATCCCCAGTTCAGAAAAAGCAGCTGATTCATTGGGGTCTCGTACATGTGACTTATCCTGGCTCCTGGCCCTTCCTCCTACACCTATCCCGAGGGCTCATGAAGAAAAATCTTTCAATGGGTTCAAAATAAAATGATGGACAAAAAGTGCTACAAGCTGAAAGGTCACAGGTTCTCTTGTCTTAATGTGGATGAAACGTCATTTACAGCAGCACAATTTGTTATGGTGGAACTTGGAGATATTGATGTCTGTAATTAGTAGCATGGGTTATGTAGGACATAGTGCTTGTGTAGATTTGACTTGTTTTTCTTTATTTAAAAGGATTTGGCTCATGACTTTCCATGGTATGCAAGTAGTATAATTACGAGTCAAATCAAAGTCAAATCAAAGTGAGTTATTTGAGTTTTCAGAAGTTGATAATGTGACAAAGCATATATATAGGGGCAGTGGTGACCTGGTGGTAGGGTGTTGGATTACTGATCCCATGGTCGGGGGTTCAAGCCCCACTATTGACGGGTTCTCACTGCTGTCCCCGCACACACACACACACACAGGCAAATAATAAATAAATAAATAAAAGTAATGCGCACAGTGCAATAACAGTGCATAAGGCACTGTTGCTTCAGTTGGTCAGGTCAAGGCCCAGCAACATTATATGGCAATAAAATTAAGTCAAGGGGCAGGATGATGGCATAGTGGTTAGCACATACGCTGTTCAACAAGAAGGTCCTGGGTTCGAGTCTGGGACAGGGAGTTTCTGCGTGGGTACTCCAGTTTCCTCCAATGGTCCAAAACCATGCACATTAGGCTTACTGGCTATTCCGAATTGCCCTTAGGTGTAGAGTGTGAATGGTTGTGTGTATGTGTTGGGTCTGCAATGGTCTTGCGAGCTGTCCAGGGTTCACACTCTGCCTTTGCCTATTGTTGGTTGAGATTGGATCAGCCTCTCTCTGACCCTAATAGGATTGAACAATTCAGCAAATGAGTGAATAAGTGAGTAAAATGAAATCAGCTGACAACCTGAATGTACTGATGGCACGGATATAAAATGGGTGTTCAAATAGTGAAAAAGTGGCTTGCAGAGCATGAGGAATCATGTAAGTTTTTCATTTGTTCACTTTTAGACACCCATACAAGTCTGTGTGCATTTTCTATTGCTATAAAAAAGAACACAATAATTTGACTATAACTTTGTTATGATCTTCAGTCAACACTATCCTCAGTGCTTCCTATTAAAGAAAATTTTCCAACCAATCAGAATTGAGAATTCAGCATCGCTGTGGTATAAACCTCAAATCTAATAAGAATTCTCCTGGCCTTTTAAGGCATTATTTACATACTGTGCGCCTGTTTTCAAACCTCTTCCATATGCTCCCGTTTGTAGATGTTCGAGATATGGGACACCGTATGAGGTGCTGTCATGAGGACACCATTCCTTGGCACCGTCTCCACATGACACGAGGTAGGATGTGGTGGAGCCGCCAATAAATAAATTTCCACATTTAAAGCGACGGAACAGGAAAGGAATACCGATCAAAGACCCCCCGAGCTTTCCGAGACAGGTACCAATTACACCCCAGATCAAATATTTACCATGAAGCCATTCCTGCCTTTTTGCTTGGCTTTCATACTGTGGACAGTTTGAAGAAAATCTCTCTTTGATCATGCTGATATTTCAACATTCGCTGTGTTCAGACACATGTGCATATGCATGCTAACATGTTAAGCCCACACACACACACACACACACACACACACACACACACACACACACACACACGCATGCACATGCTTTCATGACCACATGTGCAGTCAATTAGCAGCAACGTGTTTATGGGGAGTCCAGATGAGCCTTAGTCAGGGCCTGATGCTTTCACAGCTTACAGCTTTGACCCTTTCACAGCATGCCTGCAGAGTACCAATTGAAACGTTGTTTAAATGCTCCTTTGGATTAAGAGAACTCGCAAAAAAGAAAAAAAAAATCCTAGGTTTCGCTGAGTAAAGACTACTCCAATAAATCTTAAGAGAATAAACCAATTGACCTGGATTTGTTAGGTGAAAAGGTTAATATAGATCAGATTTGACGGATTTTTCTTCGTCTTTTTCTTGAACTTGACCTCACATAGCACCCAGGTTGGTTGCCTCAAGAAAAAAGTTACATTATATATATATAAATACATAAAATTAAATGTTACAAAATGTAAATTAATATAAAACACAAAGTATATCACATTTTCAGACTAAAACTTAATGAGCATTGTGGGTAGCGTGTCCGCCTAACAGCAAGAAAGTTCTGGGTTCGAGTCCCGAGCATGGCGAGGGCGTTTCTGTGTGGAGTCTGCATGTTCTCCACATACTTGCATGGGTTTCCTGCGGGTACTTGGGTTTCCTCCCACAGTCCGAAGACATGCACATTAGGCTTATTGTCTCTTCCAAATTGCCCCAAGTATGAGTTTGAAAAGTTGAGTCTGTGTACGCCCTGCAATCGACAGGCAGGTGAGTATACCTCGCTACAGCCTCCATATATGTATATATTTTAGCCATCTGTAAAAATGAACAAAACAAATAAAGTAAAATAAGTAAATAAGTAAAAATTATTAATTAATTAATTAATAAAATTTCCTTGTAAAATTAAAGTACACAATGTGCACAATTCCTGGTATTTTAAAAACCCTGAAATTTAATATTTATGGTACAGATGTCTCTGTAACCCTGAGTTTATACTGATGGCATGATATCTGCGGTCTCCATGATTTGATAGAATCGCGATGAACTTGGAGGGTCATGAGATCGAATTGTAGAACTTGGTGGAATGTCTATGTTCTTGAGGGTACTTGCTAGAATCATGAAGATCTCGAGGAAACCTGGTGGATTTGTGATGATCTTGAGGGAACTTGGTGGAATCATGATGATCTTGTCAGAACCTAGTGGAATCATGATGATCTTGAGGGAACTTGGTGGAATCTCTATAATCTTGAAGGAACCTAGTGGAATCGTGATGATAGTGAGGGAACTTGGTGGAATCGTGATGATCGTGACAAAATTTTTGATTGCCAGATATTTTGCCACAATTATTATGACATAACAATTTGACCCCAGTCGTCAAAGTCGTGATAGAACGTGGGAATCGTAGTAGAGTGCAGTAGAGTGTAACAGACCTTAAAAGAGCATAACAGACCTTGATGTGCCATAGAAGGAGATCTTGATGGACTTGGAAACATTATACCTTCAAGTTTCATCTCTTAGATGCACGCTGCCTCCTTTTTATACTGCAATCATGCTCCAAGCACGCTCATAAATCATGGAGCTCCGTGCTTTTTTGGCTCGTGGAGATTGTGGACATCATGCCCGAGTACAAACCCAGGGTAAGCCTTTATGATAACACCTCTGTAATCATTTGCCCTGGCATTTTCTTTTCAGAAAGAGAGAGAGAGAGAGAGAGAGAGAGAGATTTACTTGATGGTAGAGATCACAGTCCTGGTGTCAGATTAGATGACGGTACGCTAATCCAAAGTGCTATTTGAAACTTTGTGAGGTAATCTGGGTGCTTTTACCAGATTAGGGTGAAATCTGTTTAGTTTTTCACTCTGGCATTTCCGATGTATCTGTTCAATAACATGTTGCTTGGTATTGTCTTTAGGCAGGTTGTGCACATCTGTCCTGCGCATGTTGCTCTCCTGGAGCGTTTGAATAAGTGCTCATTTTCTTTGGAGTGGGTGAGAATCACCTCCTCTCTGGAACTCACACAGGTACAGTGTTTACAGATGGAGCATCCGATCCAGAAGATGTCCTTACACACCTAGGATCACTGTATTGTCAGTAGTTAGAAGGGACAGAGAGTGAGATGAGCATCACAGTTCAATCCCTAATAGGAATCAGATGACCATGTTTACCAAGCGTCTGTGTTTTTTTTTTTTTATGCTTGTCATGTTGACTTTCTTTCAGTTTTTATATTTTACCCACGGCTAATTTGCGTTTACAGTCTTTATCTATTCTCTTTGATGTAGCCATAGTGTATGTGTGTATGTACGTGTGTGTGTGTGAGCTTATTTGATTTGATGTTGGTGTAAAACTGTCCACTGTATCGAAATGAAAATGTGCACCATTGTGCGGTTCCCCAGAGAGCTCATTTGGTGGCCTTCTCTTCCTTGTTTTATGTCCTTGCTGTACTGTCAGCGATCACTGACTTGCCCTTGTCTTTTTGCGTCATTCCCCCGCTTTGATCCAGTGTGTTCTGTTCTCCGAGGCAGACTTCAGTCCGGCATGAATTGAGCTCAGGGGTTCATACTCGACCTATAAAAAAAAAAGAAGTGGCGATGGAGATGAGTCCGATTCAGCGCTGGAGATTTACCACATGATGGAGATTAACCAGAATGCCTCTACTCATAAGGAGATCTTTTAAACGACGGGAAGTACGCATTACCGCTGAGTGTATACAGATTTTTATTTTTTTTTCTCATAGGTAAAGACCTACAACCCTCCTTTGTTTATAAAGAGAGACTCATTCACAATTTTCGAAGGAGAAGAAACATGCACACAAACCTTTTTATAAACTGTGTCTGCATGTACACTCATCACTTATTCTAATTCGTATCATCATCATCATCATTTCTCATTCTTATACACACCTCTCCATTATCCATACCATTTGATCTCTCCTCGTACAGCTCAGCTGTTTTGGGGCAGGACTGAAGAGGATGGGTAAACCCAGCAGGAATACCCACCGAAGGGGCCTGCTGTGGCTCAGTGCCATGAGCTCAGACATTGCAGGGTAAATATTTGCCTCTCTTTGGAAGGCGCACTCAGTGGAGGTCAATGTGCTGACATTTTCCTCAGCATCTGCCTCTCGCTTGTTACATTTGCCATTCTAGCACAAGACCTTCACCTGGAAGAACGGGATTAACGCCTTGGAGGCAAAGTGGTGGTATTCAAGCTGACATGCACATGAACACTTCTTTTTGTAATCGGATCTTTTTATAGCGTCTGTAAAGAGACTCCGCTCTTTTTATTGTCTAAACAGATTTGGCTTTCCTGATATTTTAGCTCTTTGATGTGATAACTTAGCGAATGCATCTAAAAGCGTAAATTGCTAGCATCTTGCGCTCATGTTACATCCAGCATTCTCTTGCTGTATGGTTTTGATTAAGGCTTTTGATTTCACATCTTACAACTCCCTGTTGTTTCTGTTTCTTTCTCACACGAAGCGAATTGTAACCATATCATCTAATCTGCTGTCTCAACACCCATCTGCTGATTGTGTGGCCTTTAGGCCTGTAGATGGCACTATTTTCCGCTGATCTCCCTCCATCTCTTTGCCTTCGTCTTGTCATCTGTCTACAATGAGCCCATTGTTTTCATATCCGGTCTTACCCCTTCTGCCCAAGCCCCCCCACTCGCTTCTGTGACTTCTCATTCTTTCTTTCGACAGCCTCCCTCCTCTGTTTCTTTCTTTCCCATCTGATTATATCTTGATACATCTCTCAGAATTTCTCTTGCTCTTTGTGTATGTGTGTGTGTGTGTGTGTGTGTGTGTGTGTGTGTGTGTGTGTGTGTGTGTGTGTGTGTGCTATCTTCCCAGGGAAAGGGCAGGGTGGGCCTTGATTACGCCATCTGCGTGTAATAGAGGGCATTCAAAGAAGGAGGTGGACGGCCTAAGACGCAAATGTTAAAGAGAAGCTAGGAAAGCAGGACCAACACATAAATGCATGCGTGCATGCACAGACACACATACACACACCCATGCATGCACGCATAATTCCCAAACCACTATTGTAGACTGGTGGGGGCCAAGAAAACTCTCTTCCCTGGAACACCTAATCCCTGGGTTAGTGCCAAACACCACAATCTCCATGCACAACTGACACCGACCACCAGAGACACTCTTTTTTTTTTGAAAGGCGTGTCCTGTTTTCTCTCTCAGCTCCACCACACAACCAGAGCACAAAACTTGAGAGCAATGCACAGCGACCCAAAGCAAATAAATGATGTGGGCTGATAGAGTTGTACAACTGCCCATAGGTGCTCCGAAACATTTTTCTTCCCCATTGGATTGTAAATCATGATGTCTGTTTTTACTGTCGTACTATATAACTGTGCGTGTAGACAATAAAAACAATGTCACATACAGGACCATGAAAACGCTCACAGGGCTCTGCAGTACCAGCTCGCAGCACTTCTTAAACTTCCATCTCTCTGGTAAATTGACTCTGACTCGATCGACAGTTTAGATCCTGAGCTTTGCCATGTAAATGGCAACTCTCCCACCTGCTAACTGGGGAAACACACACGAGAATTCACATTAAACAGCCGCGCTTCTTGAATGCATCACGTTTTAAAACGTTTAGCATTTATTTTTCCCATCTGGGTTCACTATATTATATTACAGGCAATTGCTCATCTGAGGCAGGCCAGAACATTCCCGTATCATCGGACACGGGCCAAATAAACAGCCGAACCCAGAGAATGCACTTCTGCATTAAAAGCAATAGCGTTTCCCTAGATTTATAATAATACCCACATCCATCCACACCCTCAAATAAATGTCATTTTGGAAAATAAATAAATCAATAACTTCAGCATCTCACAGTCAATGCTTAATGGCCTAACCTAAATTGAAGCACATGGGCATGCTTTTGTATATATTTGAGATTTCCACCCATGTCTATGTGAGTAAGAGAACAAGCAGAATGAAGAGTTGCAGTTCCCACAGTGTGTCAGTGTTAAAACTGCGCACACGTGGGATAAGGCCACTGGCTGGCGTTCATCATGTAAACTTTTAACAGAAGGCAAGTCCTGATGGGGTGTTACATGTTTACAGGGAGAGAGTAAATGCAAGTGAGAAATAATAATAATAATAGTAATAATAATGGTAATAATAATATTAATAATAATAATAACAATAATAACAATAATAATGATAACCACAAAATTCCTGCAAATCTTTTGAATGTTTGCCTGCAGCTTGGTGTGTGTCCACCAGATGTACTCCTGGCTGTAAGGCAGCACTGCATGGTAG
>JAOUQZ010000047.1:7156966-7168746 GCA_028564935.1 Neosilurus hyrtlii
TGTGTGTGTGTGTGTGTGTGTGTGTGTGTGTGTGTGAGTGTGTGTAAGGCATGCTGTGTGACTGATCTAATATGACGTCTCAGGGGATGAACCGACTCTTTGTTATGTCTGCTCCATTACCGGCTCAGCTGAGGCAATCGTTTCAGGTTCACCTCAGCCTGTGTATGTGTGTGTATATATATATATGTGTGTGTGTGTGTGTGTGTGTGTGTGTGTGTGTGTGTTTTATCTGCTGTTTGTTTTTATGAAGCCAAAGTGTTTGTTAGTTTTCCTGCTGGTCACTCTCAATCCTGACGATGTTATAGTTACCTCTGGCTGGCCGCCAGGGCAGTTAAACTTTGCCCTGGTCTCTAAGTGAGAGGGATGACATACCAGTACTCTCTCTTTCCTGTGTTGATTGCTGGCCAATCCTGGACATCTGTGAAATTATGTATGTGGAAGAGGGTGGGTGGTGTGTTACGCTGCCCTGAGATGCAGCGTGAGCAGCAGTTTTAAAAAGATTCAGTAATTTTGGTTGAAGTGTCATGGAAGAAACGTGTACCAGCCTTCACCTTCCCAGTGTAATGAGGTTTAATACAGCTAAACCCACTTCTCTAATGTTCTCTGCTCACTTCATGGAGAGGAGAATATATTTAATATACATGTATCTACCTGATCTATCACACTACTTACAGCACTCTGATTTGGTTGGTTTCATACAATCGAAATGTATATAGAATAATAATAGAATAATATAGAATAAATAAAATCATTCATTCATTCATTCATCTTCTTCCGCTTATTCTGGGGTCGGGTCACGGGGGCAGCAGCCTAAGCAGTGACTTCCAGACGTCCCTCTCCCCAGCCACTTCCTCCAGCTCTTCCGGGGGGACGCCAAGGCGTTTCCAGACCAGCCGAGAGAATAAAAAAAAATTGCTTTCTATTTCTATATTTTTAACACCATTCATTCATTGTCTAAGCGGCTAAATCCTAATTAGGGTCGCATGGGGGCTGGTGCCCATCTCAGCCGACTCTGGGTGAGGGCAGGGTACACCTTTAACAGCTGGGCAGGCCATCGCAGGGCCAAAACACACAACCTTTCACACTCACGCTCAGACCTAGGGACAATTTGGAACAGCTAATCAGCCTACTGTGCATGATTTTGGACTGTGGGAGGAAACCGGAGTTCCCAGATGAAACTCACCCAAGCATGGGGAGAATATGCAAACTCCACACAGACATGGAGCTCAGGTGAATAAGCTCCTGGGACAGTTGAAGTTTTTTTGTTATAGCTGATTGGTTTTGTGTGTGTGTGTGTGTGTGTGTGTGTGTGTGTGTGTGTGTGTGTGTGTGTGTGTGTGTGTGCCATCATACCCATCCATTCATTATGGGATACAACCTCAGTCTATCTCAGAGCTAACACAGAGATACACAAGCATCCACACACTCATTCACACCTGTGGGCAATTTAAAGACATTAATTGAACTAAGCCCCATGTCTTTGCAGTGTGGATGGAAACCAGAGTACCCAGAGGAAATCCCCACAAGCACAAGAAGAACGCTACACAGAGTTGGAACCCAAAAGGTTCTTACTGTGAGGTGAGAGTGCGAACCATTACATTTCATACACTGAATATCTGCACACACACACACACACACACACACACACACACACACACACACACACAGAGGCCACAGTGGTGCCCAGTCTATACATTGTGACAATTAACAGGTGAAGTGAATAACACTGATTAGTGTATAAATGGGAATGGTGCTAGCTGACTGGTTAGACATCTCAGGGTTAATTAACAATGACTCACAGAAGACGAGGGGGATGTCACAAAATATTCGATCAAGAGGAAGGTACGTTTTAGCAACATCCACCAAGCCCAAGGTGCATAATTGTCTTAGAATACACTACACGAGTAAAACCAAAAAAAATAAATAAATAAATAAAACCCTACACAAAAATTATATTGTTATGGTTTATTTATTTATTTTAATCAGGGTGTATGCAGATGTGCTCCCAGCTGTGTAAGAACTGTGTATCGGTACCTCATTAAGCTCTTTATAGAGTTTTAAGCCCTTTTTTAAAGTATATATTTATATTTTTTCACCATGACACTGAGGTCACAACAGGTCCAGTGAGCTCTGCACTTTTATCATGCTAAAGGCTCTGAGTAGCTAATGGGGTTTGTTTTGTTCACTTATTCAGAAACAAAAAGTAAACATCGCCCCATAAAGAAGTTTCAGTATATACTATGGGAAACACAAGAAAAAACAAACAAAAATTAGATTTTTATGGTTTATTTTTCTATTTCAATGCATCACGTAATTATACCACTTGCTCCAGGTGAACAAGACAAACTATGAGTAAGCTTTAAGTTTTAATTTAAGCATTATTTACTTGGAATAACGGCTATTTTCGAGATAGCAAGCCAATAAGATTGAGCTATTCCTCTGTAGTATATACTTGTGTCCATCATCCTAAATGAATAATACTTGAATTAAAAACAATGGACAAAAACTCATGGCTTGCTACCGTCACTGATTCTGAAATCATAAAATTTCAACAAAATTACCCACAAAAAATTAATTAAATAAATAAAGAACACTAATAAAGCTATGGAATATGGCCATCACTTTTAAATAGACGCTGTTATGCAGCCTCATGTAGTATATACTATAATTCTGAATGAATGCCCAGTCTATTGACACACACATCAAATTATTGGCCAAATAATCGTATTTTCATTATTTCCGCACTCTCCTAATCCAATTTTCCAACTTTAACTGTTCCAGGAGCTTTTTCACATGAACTCCATGCTCCAGGGTCCTGATCATGTAAAAATCTAATGTTCATTTAAAGGTACCTATTCACTTCCCAGTTATATTAAATAAACAGGAAACACAGTGTTGCCCTGCGATGGCCTGGCGAGTTGTCCAGGGTGTACTCTTCCCTCGCCCAGAGTCGGCTGAGATGGGCGCCAGCCTCCCCGCGACCCTAATTAGGATTACGCGGTTCAGAAAATGAAAGAATAAATTAAATACAGTGTTATCTCATGCGAATAAAATGGACTAAAATGGAAAATGGAAAAAATGTCTTTTTGAAACCATTTGCTTACTCCTGTACATGAGAGTCAATGACCCCTGCACCAGGTGCCATGATGTTAGTAAACATTTTAATTTCTCTTGAAATCATATGCCTTCTTCTGTTTTGTTTTCTTGGACTTTCATTGTTGCACTGCCAGGATATCACGCATGTGCAAGATACTTCCTTCGGTCATGTCGTCATGCAGTCACCAAAACAAGATGTAAAACAGATGAATAAGAGATACTAAGCCTGTGAGATGGGAGTGGTTTTGCCAGGAAACCTTTGTATTCAACCAAAATTAGAGGTTTATTTGTGAATGGGCACTTTTAAAGCACTGATATGTAAAGACGGCTAAAGGTTTATACCTAGACAGGAATGACTCAGTTCTTCAGACTTGCACTGGGTTAGAACAGCTATAACAAAGGGAACCCGAGAATAAATGTTCAGTGTGAGCAACATTAAAATGTAATTGGGAACATAGGATTGAAGTTCATTAAGGAACCGCCCAACAGACATTGTAACAGCACACACTATGGTTTAGTTCACTGTACTTAATGAATGAAGTGATTTTTAGTGATCTAGTGCAATTCTTGAAGTGTAATTGTGTTGCAGTTTATTCGGGGAATTATCAATCTACTCTAAGGCATGCGAAAACAACGGGTTGCTTCTTGTCCGGAGAATAAGTGTATAAAAAGTGTCTCTGTTGTCTCTATCTGTTAGGATCTCATTTTATTTTTGGACTAACTGTAAAAATCATAATGTATGACATCATGGAAAAGAAAGAATCTTCCATCCCTGTAGAAAAGCATAAAATGAGAAACCCATATGGTACTGCATGGCACCACATAACCTTATTTGTAGTTTCTTGTTCTGCTCGCTTGTGAATAATTCATGTGTGCCAGTAGCAAAAGTGAGAGAGGGAGAGGGAGAGCAAAAGAGAAAGAGATATCAGGATATGCTCTCCTCGAGGAGCCTTTGCCCTAACACGAAGACCTCCAACTGTGCTGCCTAGAACCGCAGAAGCTGCACAGATGAAAGTGAGGAGTCAAAAGGCCAGTGCTGTGTGTGAGAGAGTGATCTAGCACCGATGAAATACTCTGGCCTCAAGCAGAGTTCTCCCCTCCACTCCAGTGCAACCCAATCCTCTTGAGCATGTCATAGTCCAATAATGATGCTCAACCCAGCCCTTGGCAGGTTCTGGCTAATGTCTTTTTGCTAGCAGTAGGAATAAACAGAAGTCAGAAAACAATCAATAATTAATTCTGAGATTACTGTTTTAACTTCTGTAATCAGGACTGAAGAGATGATGATTATGCTGATGATGATGATGGGGAGAGCTGGAGGAGTTCATTAAAGGTGTTCGGTGGTATGCAGAGCAGTTGAACACATCAAGTTCATCTGACCTTACTGACTTTCCTTGGGCTGCGCATGATCCTAATAAACTAAAATAAATAGTTCACCTTATTAGGAAGTTATGAGCTCTTTGCTTCACAAGTCAATGGGAAGAAACCACCAGTGACTTTATTTCTATATCATTTCAAAAAATTAGCAAGTAAATAATGAACACATTATTCAAGAATCAATTGAATTTCTACACTCACATGGAGTCCTTGTTATATAGTAGATTCTTCATGCTAGCTGGGTTTTAAGTGAGAGCAGCACCTTTCATAATGAGAAGCAGATGGAGGCATATCAAGTCTTGTTATCCCCATCTGTCAAAAGCAGGTTCCTGCCAATTGTCTTGGAGAAAGAGCCGTGAGCCAACCTGACCCAAGACAAATATCTTAATTTAGATATTTCTATCCCACTATGATATTTTTTCATTGGTTACAAAAAAATAAAAGAAAATAAAAAATAAAAAAAGAATTAAAAAAAGAATTATAAAAATCAGTTTAAAAAAAGTCCCAGATATGAACACCTATAACATTTATGCTTAAATTGATGACAAACAGGACCATGCTAACATTTTTTGCTAGCTATCACAGCATTGTTTCCTGATCCTGATATATTTCCTGATATAAGATATATATATATATATATATCTTAGTAATACACAGATTATAGAAGACATATTACAAAAAATGGAAGCACCTGCTATGCCGCCAAAAACAAAACGCAAATAAACAAACAAACAGACAAACAAAAAAAAACATTAATCAAGCTATAAAAATTAAAAAAAAAAATAATAATAATAATAAAAAAAATGAAAAAGTGAATAATTTATTTTATTTTTTTTAACATAAAGAAATTAAAAGTAGTGCAGTCATAAGTAATCGTCCTCTAAGATAAGATAAGATAAGATAAGAATAATAAGATCTGGTGTTACCAATTACATAATTACATAAATAAGGTCCACCTGAATACAATCTAATACACATCTATACACCTGGTCTAAAGGCCCCAGGGTCTGCAATAACACTAATCAAGTGGCACCACCAAGCAAGTGACATCATGAAGACAAAGATGTGTAAAAGTAAAAATCAGGGTTGGGTTATTAAAAAAAGTCCAAATGCTTGAAAATCCTGTAGCATCATAAAATGCGTCATTACAAAATCTAACGAATATGGTACCATAACAAATCTGCCTGGAGAGAGCTGTCCACCAAAACACCTGACAAGAACAGCATTAATCAGAGTGACAACAAAAAGACCAAAGATGATCCTATAGGAGCTGGAAAACTCCACAGAGACTGGTGTGTCTGTCCATAGGACCATTATAAGCCTTACATTTCACTGAGATGGCTGGAAAAGTGGCTAGAAAAAAATAAGAAAGCAAGTTAAAAGTTTGTCAAAAGGTATGTTGGAGATTTCCCAAACATACGGAAGAAGGTCCTCTGGTCAGATGACACTAAAATGTAACTTCTTTTGATATCAAGGAAAAAGCTGTCTTTTACAAACCCAACACCTCTCATCAACCCAAAAACCCATCAGTACTGTGAAGCATGGTGGTGGCAGTATCATGCTGTGGGGATTTTTTTTTTTTTATTGTCAGTGAATGGAAAACTGGTCAAAGTGAAGGGGAATGATAGATGGTTCTAAATACAGCCGACTTCTTGAGGAAGAGAAATTCTTGAAGGAGCTGGAGCAATTTTGCTTTGAAGAATGAGTAAAAATCCCAGTGGATAGATTTGCCAAGGTCATAGAGGCATGCACTAAGAGACTTGCAGCTATAATTACTGTGAAAAGTGGTTCTCCAAAGTAAAGGGGCTTTTTTTTTAGTTTTATTTATTTCTTTTTTTGGGGTATGGGTGGGGGGCATGATGCATGCACAAGTTTTCTACTATTGACTGTTGTTCTTATTTTCTTATTTGCTTTACACTAATAAATATTTTGCTGTTTACATGTTGTTCACACGTTGTATAAATCGACTAACAAATCACCCACAAATTGATTTTAATTCCAATTTTAAGGCAATAAAATAGGGAACTTGCCAAGGGGTGAAGCTACATGTATGTATGTATTGTACTGTAGTATATAACTGTGCATAGTCCCAAGGTGAAGAAATAAAAATGTTTTGGCATTTGTCCTGGTTTATTTTTTATTTTTGCCCAGGACAGAGAGAGAGTGCGAGAGAGAGAGTGCTTGTGTGTGTGTGTGTGTGTGTGTGTGTGTGTGTGTGTGAGTGTGTGTGTGTGTGTGTGTGTGTGTTCATATAAAATTTCGGCCAATCAAAAGATCAGAAGAATCACCGGGCAGGCTTTGGTTGTGACATATATTTGGTATCAGCTGATCCATTATGAATAAATACATTGTATTAGTGCATTGTGACATTCGTGCCCTTTCTACATCATCAGATAGTTTCTTACAGTGTCGAGTTTTATATTTCTGTGTTTTGCTAACACAAGAGACCAGACAAAATGCCACAGTGCCATGTTAGTGCCTAGCTGTATCATAGATGCATAGTGATGACCCAAAATCTCTCTCTCTTTCTCTCTCTCTCCCTCTCTCTCTTTCTCTCGTTAGCTAAGTGACAGAGCACATTCAAAATGGTAATATAATAAAAACCAAGTGTAGCTGTGTAATTTATTTAAATGAGCCTTTTTTTGCTGGGTTTATCCTTGAAGCGCAAAATCGCTACTCTTTGCATTGCATTTGTTGCATATATATATATATATATATGTATATTTTTTTTTTTTTTTTTTTTTTTTTGGAAAGCTGAAAGTGAGCTTAGTGCACTAAACCATATGTTTTCTATCTCTTTGAAACAGATTCTCTAGGGTTTATTAGATGGTTAGTATTTTAAAAATGATTTCAACTAAAACCAAGGAAAAAGAAAAAGAAAATAAAAAATGACTGTGTTATAAAGTTCTGTATAGTACCTATAAGGATTCCCTTAGTGAGACAAACCAAAGAATCATTTTCCGTGTTCGAAACAGTGTTTTCACGCACAGTGGTGTAGTGGTTAGCACATCTGACTCACAACAAGAATGTCTTGGGTTCGAGTCCCGGGCTCCTGCGTTTCTGTGTGGAGTTTGCATGTTCTCCCCATGCTTGCATGAGTTTCCTCCAGGTACTCCAGTTTCCTCCCACAGGCCAAAGACATGCACATTAGGCTAACTGTCTGTTCCAAATTGCCTCGAGGTGTTGATGTGGGTGTGAATGGTTGTCTGTATGTGTTGCCCTGCCACGGTATTGCAGGCTGTTCAGGGTGTACCTCGTCCTCGCCCAGTGTCAGTTGAGATAGGTGCAGCCTACTTGTGACGCTATTAGTGACGGTTAAGCGGTTTAGCAAATGAGTGAGAGCAAATTATCTATTTCTAATCTTTACATTTTGATATTGATTTCACCCCTCTCTTCTTTCTTGTCATGTCTTTCCAGAAGATGGAAAGTAAGAGGTTTTGCTGCTTTAAAAAAGGGCAGTACAAGCAAGGCATTGTGGGCCAGAGGAAAGACAGCCGCTGTCCCCACAGCTCTCTGTCCCTCCCTTCACCGCCTGCCACAGCTGTGCATGAACAAGGCCAGGGCCAGAGGACAACATGTATCAATGTGGAGACTGTGGAGGACTCATCAGAGGTACCCCTGACTTCTGAAACAAATATGCAGACACAAACAAATAGGACATAGTAATGGATTTCTCAGTGACCTTTTATAGGAGACAGAAGCTGTTACTAAAGGTCTGTTTTGTCCCTAAACGTAGGCTATTTAAGTAACTTTTGGACAATTTATAGTTTGCACTTTGAAGCTAACACCACTAAGAAAAGCTCAAATTTTACAGTATCACTAAAGCAAAGAAGGGTCGGGCCAAATAAAAAACCTCTAAAATGCATGTGAATATTCTGAAAATTCTGTTTTCCTTTATGTTTTTATCATTCATTTATTCGTTCATTTTCTAAGCCGCATAATCCTAATAAGTAGGAGGCTGGTGCCCATGTCAGCCAACTCTGGGCAAGGATGGGGTACACACACACAACCACTCCCACCTAGGGGTGATTTGGAACAGCCAGTTAGCCTAGTACTGTGCATGTTTTTCTACTGTGGGAGAAAACCAGAGTACCCGGAGGAAACCCACATAGAAACACCATAGGCCGGAAATCGAATTCAGGTCTTCTTGCTGTGAGGTGGATGTGCTAACCACTGCGCCACTGTGCCACCCAGAAAGTATCATGTCTTTCGCAAATACATAAAAAGTGTTGGTAAAACGGCTCCGCGGTTAGCACTGTTGCCTTTACAGTGAGAAGGTTCAGGGATCAAATCATCTTTGTAGACAGTTTGCACCTTCTCCCAGCGCTTACATGACCATTACCATTATCTCCAGGTACTCCAGTCAGCTGGGTTTGGCTCCAGTTTACCCCACGACCCTGATGGATAAATGGTACAGATAATGGATAGAAGGGTTAGAAAAGTATGCAGAGTCACTTGTGGTCCCCGAATTTTGGACCCCATTGCAAACCTTTCATTCACTCCTAATGAAGTTAGAATTAGTGTGTGTATTAATTCATCCTTATGACAGAATTAGTTAAATGATGGCATGGTGATGTAGTGGTTAGAACGTCTGCCTCACAGCAAGAAGGTCCCGGGTTCGAATCCCGGGCTCAGTAAGGGCGTATCTGTATTGAGCTTGCATGTTCTTCCCATGTGTGCATTAGTTTCCTCTGGGTACTCCAGTTTCCTCCCAAAATGTCCAAAGAAATGCACATTAGGCTTACTGGCTATTCCAAGTTGCCCTGAGTGTGAATGGTTGTATGTGTGTTGGCTCTGTGACGGCTTGGGGAACTGTTCAGGGTGCACCCCAGCCTGTCCCATTTGCACCATAAGAATCTCAGAATTTCTCTCTCTTTCTTTGTTGGAAACTACTGACACTGAGACATGTGAGTCTCTCCCCAGGCCTTTCAGTGCTTACACTGCACACATCACCACAGGGGCCCCCTCATCACTGAGCATCTCTTCAGTACTGTCCATAATACTCATTTCTCTCCACTTCCTTTCCCGTCACTATCCTCTGGCTGGCGAACTAACACTGTGACTCTAACATGCTCTCAGGCCATGGAGTCTTAGCAAACATTTTCTATCTGATGTGTAAGGAAAGAGAAAAGGAGGGTGTTGTTTTAAGGACATATGGGAGGTGGTTAGGATAAGTTATCAAGCGTAACATATCAGAGTAGCTGAGGAGTAGAAACACAGAGGTACAAAGTCTTAAAAGAAATTTCTGGCTCTAGAATCAAATTAAAACGGATACTTCTTAAATAGGCCCTGTGATGGCCTGGCGAGCTGTCCAGGGTGTACTCTGCCCTCGACCGGAGTAGGCTGAGATGGGCGCCAGCCTCCCCGCGACCCTAATTAGGATTAAGCGGTTAAGAAAATGACATGACATGACTTCTCAAATGGATATTAATAACTAAAGAGTTCATTTGCAAAAGCAGACGACTTCATTTTTGTTGAATTTTAGTGAAATCATATTTTTTTCCTGTTGATTCCACGTCAGACCTAATTATTCTAAAGAAAGGTATTCTGAGTTAATGCAAATTAAAGTGTACCGGTGTTGATCATCCTTACAGCATAATTTGTGGGTATGTAATACGTTTAAGTGATACAGACACTTATTTTAACATAAATGACCATAAATGTACAAAACTGGTAATTTTATCCTGTGGATCACTAGCGGGTGCTGAACTGTGGCGGTTTGCAGTGGTTTTTCCCCCGGAAGTGATGTCAATACCTTGAGCGGGGTTGACGTCTCTTGTGGAGACAGTGCGACGTTGCGCTCTAGTGACTCTGCAGACGAGAACACTGCCAGAGATGAGTGTGATCCAAAATAGCTTATGCGGCTAACGTTTTGCTGACTCGTCTTTCCTGTCATCATTTGGTTTAGGAACAAAAATAAATGTTTTCCGTGATTTCTGCGCTTGTTGTTTGTGGAGCTCAGCACCGGCCGATGATGTGTTATGCTGCACAGGTCAGTGAATCAGCCCAGCCAATCCAACGAGTTCATGTCACTACCAGGCTGGAACAGCCAGTCAGAAAGTCAACATTTCTGTTAGCATTCGCAAGTCGTAACACTCGCACGCACTTTGAAAACGAGCATGGACTGATGTTGCCGGAAGGAAATGCTGATGTTATATGTGATCGTTTAATTCAGCACAGGTACACTTTAAGTAACTGACAGGCTGAGTAAAAAAAAATTAAAAATAAAAGATACTTTTACTGGGGAAAAAAAATGAGGTATTTGATTGTGTTTCACTGCAAAACTAGACCACTCAACAAAAAAATATTTTTTCCAAAAACAGACTTTTTCTGTAATTTCAAAATTGAACTAAAATGTATTATGTTTTAGGAAAACTAATTAGTAACAGGTGATTATTGTTTTCATCTAGGAGAGCCATGGGAGTGTCATGGGAGTCCAAAATGGAATCCGGCTAGAGCAACACAGAATCTCACGCGTCATCACTTCACTTTGGTCTCACAAAAAAATGACTGAAATGAAAAAAAACAATAACCTTTGCCTCTCACATAAGTCATAAATAATGAACATCTCAACTGATATTTTCAGCCTGAAAAAAGTTTCCTGTTGATGCAAACTACCAGAGGTCCCAATTTTATTTATTATTACTATAATATAGTGCATAAGTCAGTTGTTGATTATTCTGATGAAGAAAAAGCTCATGCATTCTTCACATCGAGATCTGTTGGTAGACATCATCACATTCGTGCACATGATTGGCTGAAATGGAGTTTTTCGCTAGTTGCGAAAGTATTTTTAATGTGATTATCATTTAAATTGTTGTCTTTTATGAAAAAATAAATGTGCGGCATCGAAAGATGGCACTGCAACCTGTCTGCTGGTAGGAATAGTTCTATTTTTGTCTGAATGGCTCTTGTCGGCTTTTGCGCTTGAACTCTTTAATTACTGAGGACTGTTGTCCAAATAAAGCACATTGTGAATTAATATGGAAATCCATATGTGTTCATTTAAAGACATTCAATACACTTATTCATTAGGAGGATTTACACTGTACCTGGATAATACAATTTCTATGAGTATATACAACACAGGAACGGCACAATCCGATTGGTCTGCTACCTCAGGCATTAAGAACATTATTCCGAGTGGATAATGTTTGAATCAAAATGACCATCACTCACAGTCACTGGGAGCAGACGGATGGAAAAATAAACCAAAAATCTTTTTTTTTGGTCATTTTGTGTGTGTGTGTGTGTGTGTGTGTGTGTGTGTGTGTGTGTGTGTGTGTGTGTGTGTGTGTGTGTGTGTG
>JAOUQZ010000047.1:7173389-7210004 GCA_028564935.1 Neosilurus hyrtlii
CATTCATTCATTTTCTGAACCGCTTAATCCTAATTAGGGTCGCGGGAAGGCTGGCGCCCATCTCAGCCGACTCTGGGAGAGGGCTGGTCCAATATATTTTTATTTTATTCAGCTTTTTAGTGAGTTGCTTTAAAGACTCCCCTCATTGTTCCCTGTAGACTATAAGTGTATATATAACTGTAAGGCTTCCTATATAAAACACAACCATGATCTGTCAACACACCTCACTTTAACACCAGCATATGACAAACTATGTGTCTGCTTCCTCTCATTTAACCTAGGAAACAAAGTCCGATTTATCTGATATTGACGGTCAACCAGGGGCCCTTATGATGGATGGATGGATCGATTCAGAGCATTCAAAGTGATTCGTTTGTCACAGTGCCAGCGGACACCTGCTGTAGCTTTAATGTTTGTCTAGTCGATAAATGTATTTTTTTTTTCGCTGCAGAAAGAGAAGCAATCCCACTGCTCCATTCCTTCATGTGGTGATGTCAGAGAAAAGTAACAGAGTTCATGCATTATGAATCTCCTCCATATGCATTATGAATACCTTCTACATGGCTCAGATCAGATGCTCTATTTATGATAATAAATGTAGTGAAACCTTTTTTAAACCCATTTAATAACTTTTGGCACTTATTACAGAACTAAGGTATAGCGCGTTTGGAAAAAATAATTATAATAATAACCTTAATATTAATAATAATATTAATAATAATATTAATAATAATATTAATAATAATAATAATAACCATTCGTGATAATGTTTTCTTATTACTACTACTACTACTACTACTACTATTAGTAGTAGTA
Organism: Neosilurus hyrtlii; assembly: GCA_028564935.1. Lineage (NCBI taxonomy): Eukaryota > Metazoa > Chordata > Actinopteri > Siluriformes > Plotosidae > Neosilurus > Neosilurus hyrtlii. The sequence goes on from JAOUQZ010000047.1 coordinate 7,174,206, forward strand.
GTATTAATATTATAATTATTATTATTAGTAGTAGAATATTATTATTATTATTATTATTATTATTAATATTACTATTATTATTATTATTATTAGTAGTAGTAGTAGTAGTAGTAGTAGTAGTAGTATATTATTATTATTAATATTAATCTTATTATTATTATTATTAGTAGTAGTAGTAGTAGCATATTATTATTAGTAGTAGTAGTAGTGGTATATTATTATTATTATTAGTAGTAGTAGTAGTAGTAGTAGTAGTATATTATTATTATTAATATTATTATTATTATTAGTAGTAGTAGTATATTATTATTATTATTAGTAGTAGTAGTAGTGGTATATTATTATTATTATTATTATTATTATTATTAGTAGTAGTAGTAGTATATTATTATTATTAATATTATTATTATTAGTAGTAGTAGTAGTATATTATTATTATTATTATTATTAGTAGTAGTAGTAGTAGTAGTAGTATGTATATTATTATTATTATTATTATTATTATTATTATTATTATTATTATTATTAGTAGTAGTAGTAGTAGTATTTCTGTCTTATATAAAAGTAAATAAACTAACCGGTACAGTTGTGTAAATTATAGTTTGCTGTATAAGTAATATCACTGATGTGGAGTATTCACAATCCATATGTTTGTGTTTCTATATCAGTACATTATGTTGTATTCCTTACTTACTGATTAAGGATTACATAAATCCAATAATAGTGCAGCAGTTTGTTATTGAGTTAATATTTATTACATCACAAGTTTATGAATGGTTGTAAGTATAAATAAAAGATCTAAACATAATCTAATTAATAATAATTAGGTTATCAGAAAGTGATGTGGATGGTATTCCGTGGTGGATGGTATGACAGTGCTGAATGGTATTACAGTGCTATTCAATTCATGGATATTCACTGAGCCTGAGGAACACGATTGTTTTAGTTTACAGTATACTACCCAGGAACAGAAGCAATAAAAGTACACTTAAAAAATCTTTTATAGTATATTTCATACATCAATAAATAAATTAATTGTGTTGGATACAGGTGAGCTCGGAGTGCAGGCATGAGCTGGTACTGAGCAAGACAGCATCTTCTAGCCCCTTTTTAGAAGATTTTATGATTTATGATCTAGAAGTACATACTATGTGGAATACTATGCCACACTAAAACAAGATATTTATAGTTTATATCCCAATATTCTAACTATGACAGAGCCAGGTCAGGTGAGCTGTGTGCTGTTGCCTTGCTTACAGCACAAAATTGTAATGCCATTGTTTCAACAAACTTAGGCAACACAACATTTATTTCCATCCAGTGTTGGGTTCATTTCTCACCGACGTCTTGAACTGATGAGGGAAAAACTAAACCACTCCATAAAGTCTTCTCCAGCACATCCTAAAAACTTTCAACAGGGTTAAGGTCAGGACTCTGGGGTGCCGATATATATGTGAAAATGATTCCTCATGCTCCCTGAACCACTCGCTCATTATCTGAGTCCCCATTTTATATCCGTGCCATCAGGTAGAAAAAGTCCATTGATGTGATGACCTGCTCATTCTTTACATTCAGATCATCAGCTAACTCCATTTTAGTGCCACATTTAATGTTGCTGAGCCTCGACCAGACCAACTGGAGCAACAATACCATGGAGATTACATACTGAGATTAAGGCAAAATGCACTTCCTCAAAATATTAGACTGTGCAACTTTTCAGGCAGTGTATATGTGTATATATATATATGTGTGTGAGTGTGTGTGAGTGTGTGTGTGTGTGTGTACTATGACTGAAGGCTTGGTTTTGACCTACCTTAATAGATTCAGTGATTATAATGTAGCAATGTAAAGCATGTTTCAATAGCAACAATCCATTCTCAATTGCACCCAAATTTGATTAAGATAAATGAGGCTCTCATAAAGCCTCTGACACAGCTACAATATCCAATCATGGCGTTAACCTTCTTGTGGTATGTTATATCCAAACAAGCCAGTACTATACTTAAAAAAGGGCAAGAGCAGCCTAGCAGAAATGATTTGCTATCAGCTTTCATGATGGAGACGAAAATTCCCCAAAGCTCTAAGTTCTTCTGAAATGTAGTCCTTTGGGAAGACTTAAAGTGAAACTGCAAACTAGACAAACACAGCAGTGGAAGCTGACACATTCCCATGTCCTAGAGCTGCTGATAGGCTGTGGCGTGGGTTAGCCGTGGTCAAACCACTTAAATCTTCTCGACGGTGATTTCAGTGTTGAAGAAGCAGCGTGAGCCTGGGAGCTCGTGCACTCTGTAGACGGTTCATAATAACACATGCATTTCCCAAACGGCTGCAAATCAGAGCGTGTTGGTTTTTCATCCATTAATAACAGTGTTGTTTTCACATCATGATGATGTAGGGGGCTGTGTAATATAATCACTCAATGAACAAAAGACCAAGATTTTTGGCAGGAACTTAACATGCAAGTAAAAAAGGAATTTATTCATTGTTGTGGACAGTTTGACAATTTGTGTATTGTCCTGTGTCAGTGTCGGATACCTGTATTGGTGCTGTTCAAGACATCAATGTTATACTGTATATCAGGCCTGACATTCTGATGTTCGGTAGCATCAGATACACGATGTGCTCCTTTATATCTGTTAGAGTCGGGAGTGTCTAACCTCCACATGACCCTCGCTAATTAACTACACTGAAGCATTTAAGGCAGATTAGCATGACAGTAATCATTTATGAGTCCTGCTAGTCATTAAACAGTGGCATTCATCCCAGAGGCATGTGACTAGACTAGGAGTGAGTAATGACAGTTCAGGGAAGGCCTTTGGGCAAAGTGGCAAAGGGGGGAGGCTTGGGGGTCATTTTACCCATCTGTATAATGTTAGACGGACACTGGACCATGGACCATGTCTGCATGTAAGTGAACACAGGGAGCCATTCATTGGTCTTTTCCAAGGCAGTATTCTGCAACTGACAAAAGTGGAATGGCATTTTGCGATAACAACCTGAGCGCTGTCACAAACGATCCTTGTTGAGCACTTTTGGCAGAAATGAGCCTGAGACCTTTAGGCGTGTGAACAGACCTCAGTGTCATTGTGCTGAGCCGACGCGGGAGTATAAAGAATTAATATTCATAAACATTTTTAAAAGCAAGCGGCACAGTGTCGCAGTGGTTAGCACGTCCACCTAACAGGAAGAAGATCCTGGGTTCGATTCCCGGGCCTACCCTAACTGGGATTAATTGGCCTAGAAAATGAATGAATGAATGAATTAATTTTAAAAACAAAAAATAACAAGGAGGGAAAAAAGAAAGAAATAAAGAATGCGCCCTTGTTAGAAGTGTACTTCCACCTTTGTCTATTTCAACTACAATATGTAAACACTCAGAGAAGATAAAATACATTGTTGTATCTTTATGGGTATGATGGCTTGGCACTTGGGGAGGCACCTCTGAAGTACTTATTTGTAATGTATTTTAGGTTCACTTTACAGCTTTTCAGCCTTAAGAAAGCTACGTATAGTTACATTAATGGGGCCCATTCACTTCCCAGGTATTTTAAATAAACATGAAATACAATGTTATCTCTTGGAAGTAAAATAGACTTGGCCACAGTGTCTTTCTGAATCCATTTGCTTACTCCTGGACGTAAGGGACGATGACCTCACACCAGGTGCCATGTTATTAGTAAACATCGCCGTCTTTTTTATTCCTCGCCTTCTTCTGTTTTTTAACACTTGATCTTAGACTTTTCTTCTCAGGCTTTCTACAGAACAGGGTTGAACTCCCAAGTTATCACTCATGCATAATGTCATTCCTCAGGTCACATGGTCTGGTTATTGTTATTGTAAACAGATACACAACCAAAGCAAGATGTAAAACAGGCAAATGAGAGATACTAAACCTGTGAGTTGGGGAGGTTTTGCTGGGAAAACTTTATATTCAGCAAAAATGAAGTGATAATGCAAGATAAAAAAACACATTGGCTATTCACTATTGTATGGCCAACTTTAATGTCTAATAATTATCAGTGGAGACCGTAAGGGGCTCCTACTTCACCCCTGTTTTAGATGGTAAAAGTCCAGTTCATAAAATTCCTTTTCATCTAACATATCGAAACTGTAGTTAGAGTTTAATGTTTAAACTTTAATGATTAGTTTATAGCTATAAATAAAACATTTCAGTTTGAAGTGCTGGTGTTTTCCTTCACACTGGCGCTTCATGTTATCACTTTTGACTAGCACACTAAACAGATGAAATGTGTTTTGTAGTGGAGAATAAACACATACTTCTCTGTCCAATCATCTCAAAACATTATTTTAATCATTGAAGTTATATTTTTTTGAGTTTTTGCACAAGTTAGTTTGTCGACTTGCGATGATGAACTTTTTATTTTACGTTGTATATTTTGAAAGCTTATTTTGCTGAAATATTTAGCTGGGCCTTTGTCATGACCTTGTTTCTCTAGTTGATGATGACGATGAGGATGATCCCTGATCTATATGATTAAAACACTGACTAAAGCCTGTGATGATTTATCCTGCTTTAAAAGTAGTATTTTTAAATCGAGGTTATTTACAGCATTTCCTTTATTCTTTGTCTTGTTTTTGAAGAACTCCTGACCTTGCATTTGCATTCCGGTTGCATTCTGTTGAAAATAACTGAGAGCTCAAACGAGGAAGCTGACATAAGGCATTCAGACATTCAGAGAACAGAACCTCCACTGGAACAATGTATAAAGCTCTCCTGAAGTACAAAACACTGCCATGTATTGAGCATACAGTACATGCTTGCTTGCTCACTCGCTTGCATTTTTCTTTCCACGCTCTTCCATGGAATAGAGCTCGCAGCCTCTGGCGACGTGTGCTTTTCATACTTGAAAGCATGTTTGTCACTGAGTGGGCTGTTGAGGCTTTGATGTCTACCTAGCCTGATACCTTGTGGGTACTCTAGCTTCCTGGATTAAGTCTTTTTTTTTTTTTTTTTTTTTTTTTTAAGCCTTTTTATTTCTCCTGCCCTCATCTCTTCGGAAGCCAAGATAGCTATCTCAGCCTCCGTAATCTCTCCGTAATAGACACTAATGCACAAGCACCTGCCACGCAAGCTGGGCGCACTGCATTATGTTGCCGTAAGCAGTGTACATCCCATAATGCCAGGTATTTGAGGAATATCCGATGCCGCCAAGTGACTCATAAAGCACTACTGGCTCCTATCTCTGTTTTTGAGCTGAACCCACCCATACAAAGCAGCAAACCTTCAGGCACTGTTTAGGATGAGATCTCCGACTTGTGCCAAGTAACGAAATCGTACGCCTTGGGGTTGTGAGGCGCTAATTCGGCGACACACTTTTGTATCATTCGACTGTCTTGTGATGGAAATGGAACAGGCGACGAAGCGAGATGCATGGTGCGTCCTACACGTGCGTTGGATTAGGACACGTGTAGGAGGTAAAACAACACAAGAAAAAGTTGGTCCACCATAAATCCAGGTTAAAAAAGATTATGATTCTTCTGGCAGAGAAATTAGGACAGTTAAGGTAAAAATACAGTGTGGGAGTCATTAACAACACTAAAAACTTGTTCTTTGAATATTGCAATTGAAGCATTCGATGTTTGTAGTCGATGTTTATATGATAACATCATTATATTACTGTATATTTAATGATTGCTGAGATGTTCCTTGGTTCGATTCCCGGGCTCGGGCATTTCTGTGTGGAGTTTGCATGCTATCCCCGTGCTTGCATGGGTTTGTTCTGGGTACTCCGGTTTCCTCCCACAGTCCAAAAACATGAACATTAGACTAATTGGCTGCTCCAAATTGCCCCTAGGTGGAAGTGTGAGTGTGAATGGTTGTATGTGCGTGTATATGCCCTGCAATGGTCTGGTGAGCTGTCCAGGGTGTACCCCACCTTTGCCCAGAGTCAGCTTAGATTGGCCTTCCCGCAACCTTGATTATAGAGCAGCCATGGCCTAAGGGTTAGAAAAGCAGGTTTGGCGCCGAAAGGTTAGTGGTTCGATTCTCTGATGGGGGAGTGAGCTGTACCTTCCCTTCCTACAACTTCATGGCTGAAGTGCCCTTGAGCAAGGCACCATGACATCCAGCTGCTCTCCAGGCACAACAATGTGTGGCAGCCCACTGCTCCGAGTGTGTGTGCTTTTCCTTGTGGGATTAATACAGTATAAAAAAAAATAAAAATAAAATAAAGGATTTAGTGGCTTAGAAAATGAATTAATAAATGAATGAATGAATGAATAAATAATAATTGCTGTGTGTAATATCATATAATTTATTTATTTAGTGTATCCATTTAAACGGAGGAGGAAAAGATTTGAATCACAAGTGATGCCATCTTTTCAAACAACAACTTGCAACTCCTTCCACAGGAGGCATTTTATCCCCTGCTTTGTTTAATACCCCAGCTTCCTCAAAATGGGACCCCCCGATCCTCTGATTTATTTATTTTTATTCAGAATTTACTAAGCTTATCCATTTCAGGGAGGAAAAGGAAAAACGAGTTCGTTCTCTCAACGTCTAGAAGGTTTTCTGGCCTGTGCACAAGCATGCCTTGATGACTTACAGGGATGGAGAAATTAACTATCATGGGCTTACAACAGGGGACTACTGCAAAGGAAGCAGATTCCATGATCAAGGTCAATAGGAGAAAGTGGATTTGGAGATTTACTCCCAGGAAGCGGTGCGGGTGTGTGGGAGCCCGACTTTGCAACTAGAACATAACAGCACCCTCTGTATTTTATGTGCTGCCTCTGATGCTAGACTGGAGTTCAGACATGGGAAATTTGCTCATATACCAACTGACAATTATTTAATGAAGAGAAGACTGTAATAGGGCAAGCCAGACATTGAACCTTGTGAACAGGAGGTGTACTACCTACCTATATACTTTGCCTGTAGTTCTAGAACATGCTATATTGATTGAGTTGCACCCGTGTGTGTGTGTGAGTTCTTGTACTTGTTATATATTGAAGACAGCAACACATTCCTAACCGAGAGTGAGGACATATTTGGAAAATGAGGCCTTTTTTCTGGTTCTCACTTTTTCATAGGGTAGTACTTCTTCAGAGCATCGCTTCTCGGCCTTTTGGCTAAGATCAAGTGTAGTATCTGTTCTTATCAGTTTAACATCTGATAGGTCCCCTACCCGGGGACCATGAATGGATTTTTGCTGCAGGGAGATGGAATACGGGCTTGCTCCGTCCTCTCCACGCATCGACCTGGTATTGCAGTACTTCCAGGAGCGGTGCACTTTTCCCATGCTGTAAAAGAAAGATAGGAGCTGACTGTTCTAAGCATTTTACTACATATTGTACTGTGTATAATTTGTATGTGACAAATAAAATTTGAATTTGAGTATGAGGGTTAAAAGTTGGTTTTAGAATTAGGTTTATGTTAGGGTTTGGGTATAGGTTGGGATTGGGTATTTAGTTAAGTTGGTTAAAGAGTACCTGTGGTAAATTAGTGTTACAAGCTCTTCAGCCTTCCTCATTGGCTGTTCCAGCCTGATAGTGACACAAACTCGTTGGATTGGCTGAGCTGTGCCACTGACCCCCTGCTTCATAACACATCATCAGCCAGTGCCGAGCTGCTCAAACAACAAGTGCAAAAATCACGGAAAACATTTCTTTTGAGTTCCTAAACCACCTGACAACAGAAAAGCCGAGTTGGCGAAACATTAGCTGCATAAGCCATTTGGATTTAACGTCACAGAGATCTCCGGCAGCATTCTTGTCATCGGAGTCACTAGAATGTGACGTCTTACTTTCTCCACAAGACTCCTCCTTTTTTGGTTCCACTAGGTTACCATTTACACCCATTTCCTCCAAATTGTTAGCCAGAGTTGCTTCCTGAACATGCTTTTTTATCACCTAAAATGTCACTCGCCAAAGAGATCTGCTTGTTTACTTGTGCTGAACAACCTCACCAAACGTGTTCATGTCACTTCCTAGGACAAATGACTGCTAAACATTTAGCAAGTTTAGCCCCTGCTAGTAATCCACAGGATAAAATTACAGTTTTGTGCGTTAAAATGTGAACCTGTATCAATTAAACGTATAACATACTCATAAATTATGCTGTAAGGAGGACCAATACCAGTACTCTTTAAGATTAGAGTAGAAGGTTATGAAATGCATTATGTTAGTAAATGTCCCCACAAGTGTGGAATTACGTGTGTGTGTGTGTGTATGTGTTCCTGCACTTGTTAGATATTGAGGACAGGAATAATTTTTTTTAACCAATAGTGAGGACATTTTTGGGAATTGAGAAATTTTTTTGTTGGCCCTTACTTTTTACTCTTCGGCTGTTGGGGTATTGTCATTGCTTGTGTTCGCATTGTTGTTTTCGTTGTTTTCCCTTTGCTGGTCCCAACTTCAGCATCTAATACTTACAACAACTATACATGCTAACTGTTTAACATTTTATATGAACATCATCGAAGCTTGGGCCTTCAAGATAAAACTGTTGTTTTGTTCATCTGACCTTTGACCTTGTCACAATGACCTTAACCTTATACATTTTTTCTGGGCTATTTCTCAAGAACTGCTGGCCGGCTGAGAGGTTTCGCTATCTGTCATAGCTATTTTTAAAGGGCTGTTTGAAGGTTAAGACTTGGGATAAGGTGAGAATTATGTTAGGGTTAGCGCTGAAATGAAGGGTTGGGCTCATTATGTCAATAAATGTCCTCACAAAGTGCAGGGGGGGGGTGGAGAGTGGAGAGAGAGAAGAGAGAGAGAGAGAGACCAAAAGTGCCCTGTGATGGACTGAAATGCACCACCTTGTACCTGTAAATCCCGTAATGGCTCCACTGTAACCCTTCTCAGGATCAAGAGTTCACTGAAAATAAATGAATAATAAAAATAATAATAATGCGAGATGAAGAAAGAAGTGGTCTGTGGTGTGGAGCTGAAAACAATTACATTAAACAGCCCTAATTACCTGATTATAGTGAGTTAGCTTTGATTCTCCCCTGGCAAAGAGTCTCTCATGCTAACTGCATGACTTAATAAGCGGAAAACCTGATAAGGAATCAGTGGACGATCTACTCCACCTTTCCTTATGTGAACCAGGTTCTCATCATCATTAAAACAGTCGGAGACTCGGGTTACTGAACCAGGCCGAGCTTTGGTTTTGATTTAGACGCTGTTCTACAGTTAGATTGTGTTTATATTACGTACTGATTTAAATCAGCAGTTAAACACCTTTAAATCTTTAAGGCTTTTTAATATATTTTTATGCATTTAAAAAAAAAAAAACTCTTTCCTGAGTTCATTACACTACTAAGGACTAATTATCAGTCTGCTCGCGTTCTGATTAACAGTCCCAGAGTTCTGAACTGTTGGATGACCACCTTTTAATTAAATTCCTTCTATAAAGCACACCGGTGAGAGGAGCAGCAAGAGAAATCTGCTGTTAAATATTAATCTGATCTAAATGAAGCTCGATAACATGTCTTGGGAGCAAAAAACACCAAACTTAATCTCATACAAATATAATTAGACTTTTAAAAATTTATTTTGGGCTTTTCACGCAATAATTCCACCCTAAAACCCCTGTTACATATGTTACACAACAGGTATATAATACCTCCATGACTAAACAAATTGGGCCAATTCCTGGGACTGTTGTAGGGACGCTGTTGTACTGCGGAAAATGCAGTGGTAGATCCATATGGATGAGTTTTGAACGTGTTCATAATGCTCACTGTCCTAGGTTTGTTTTGCAATGTCCATATGGCTGTTTTATGATAGACATAATATATAGATTTAGGCACTGCTTAAAGGTGGAGCTATCTCTATTCATAGGTGTCCGAGGGTGCTGCTATAAGTCAACCACAATTCAACTTCAGCCATGGAGGAAATAAATAAATAACTCTCTCATGTGTTTCCCGACTAGGGTCTGGAGCGAAAGCCGGAAAGGTTATCATTGAGTTTTCTTTTCACTGCATTTCATTAGATAATTTCAGAGTTTATTTGTATCACCTGGCTTGATGGTTTAATTATCCGTTTAATCGGTTCATGTTCCCTGTTTCTGTTAATGTTTAGTGTTGCTTTGCTTGACGGATGTTTGTCTGCCTACCTGAGTTAGACTGTGTGTTTTTATTCTGTGCGAGTCTGAGTGGTGGTATATGAGCCTATATCATTTGGGTTTTAGTCCCGTTATTAATAATATATTTGTTTTTTAATATTGTTGCCTGTTCTTAAGCAGCCTAATTGGATTTCCTATGTCACGGGCATGGGACAACCATCCAAATCATGTTCCATGCCTGTGGTGCTCCACTCAGGAGATCCGCTACAAATTTTATACACTCTCATGGTGATATGCTTTTTTGTACGGATTTCTTGCAGTGAAAATATGATTGATGAGACTCATGTGAGTCTCTTATCTACCCACACGTCACTCACAACATTTTTTTATGACAGAGTTTGAGTTGTATGATGGTTAAAAATCAATCACGGTATAAAAGAAATATCATACAAGATTTTTGTTGTGTTGCAACAATTGTTTTACTTTCATATGAACATTATACGATTTAACTTTCAGTCCTCACCTTCTTTTCCCCACCACAACTGATTTACAACACATATTTTATATGTGACCACAAATTACACAACCTTCAAATCCACCTCAACCAAAACTGTCAGTCCCTTCTGTCATAGCTCCAATAAATTAATTCATTTGGCTTAACCCTGTCTTACCAGTCTAAGTATTTAGTAATTTAAGTTGTTCTGAATTTAACACATAAATATTACTTATTAAACAAGGGTGACGTCAGTACAAGGAAATTCCAGACCCAAGCTTTGATTTATTGACTAAGTAAGATATCGCTGAGGTCTGGAATTTCTTTGTACTGATACAACTAACGTGGTTAAGAAGATATTTATTACATTGATTTTTTTGTAAAAAATAAAATAAAATAACCCCCCACCCCCCACCTCCCACACACACAAAAAACACTTGAAGCATCAACAATTAATACATTTATTTATTTATTTATTAAGAAAGTACAAGATATTTAGTTATGTGCACAATTTTCATTTGAAATGAGGCTGTGTGCACTGAAACAAAATGAAACTTACATCAACACAACTCTATTTGCTTTCTCAACTTTTGGGAATTATTTCACCAAGAGTCGGATGTAATACATTTGAAGAAAGAGAGAGAGAAAAAAAAGAGAAAATATCAATTTAATTTGAAGGTTATGTTGGTTAGGTGCTGGTGGGCCAAGGAAAAAGTTATTGACCAATCCATATGAGGAAATATTCCACTGAACTGCCATTCATGCATATTAGGTATTAGATGTCTAGATTCACTGTACAGAGAGCGCTATATTTCATAAACTACAAACTAGTATCTATTATTTCTGTTCCTTTCTTCAATCCAGTCCTCCAGGACATATGAGGTAATAACACAGAGGAAGCCAAGTGAGAGAGAGGTGTGTGTCCTCATAATTTATGTTGCCGTTTCCCTGCTTTATAACACGCCCTATTTCTGATGACCTTCTCACCCGGCATACTGGTCACTAGACCCATAAGCCTTTTAATATCTGCTTTTTGCTTGCAATCACTTTACTATATCCATATAAGGTGTTGTCATCGTGTGTTGTGTTTTGCTAGATAAAGTGTTTGTCCTTAAAAAAAAAAATAATTAAAATATTATTGTGGTGAGCTCATTTTTCTTTTCAGCTTTCCAGCGGATTGCAACGTCTGTTTTGTTTAAGATCCATATCCAGAGTACTGTATGAAGTAGATGTAATACAAGTAATGTATACATTTAAAATGTAAGCATTTTACATCCACATGGAATAAGACCTCAGCTCATGCTGTCAGTCTTCAGCTTTTTGAAGGGGTTAAGTTACTATTGAATTTGGGTTTTATGCCACTGACATTTTTAAATTGTTTCTAAACATTTATGCAATTTTTTTTTGTTTAAGCAGACAAATATTAAAGCCAATGACTTTTAAGAAATCGGAAGGGATATAGAGCTTAGGGTTTATTTTGCATCACAGAAAAGTCTTGTTTGTGTGCACACATGATTTTGACTGATTTCACAGGGTTAGTGTGCTGATGTCCACATGCCGTGTCTCCCAGAGGCCTCTTCAATAAAGAGTTCATACAGCTGTTGATATGATATGATGAGAAAACACAAACAGTGTTCCTCTTACTCCCATACACATAAAAAAAAGACCCTTTTACCTTAAAACTGATGAATGCTGGGCCTCAGTGCATCTGTTATCTTCTTATCCTGAAGTTCAAGTTAAAAAAAAAAAAAAAGCTTCCCGTCCCATAAGCTAAATAAGCAAAGATCAGCAATTTTCCCCCGAGATAGGAAAAGGCCCCAGCAATTTGACTGTTTCATGTCATTGGGCTGCGTCTGGTTTCCCCCTCTGGGAAGTCATCCAGAAAGCTTAAACACCTTAGGACGGTAAGTGCTGTCGGGTACGATGTAGCAAAAAATCATTTAGAATGAGAAACCATGTCTGGGAGCCATCAGCTACATGAATTAGCAAAGAAATAACGCTTTTTGTCTTAATTTCAGGTTAAACATGCGAGATTTTAACCAATACAAAGAAAATAAGCTGGAGTTTATGAAGAGGAATTACCGAAGAGGAATCTGGGAAAGTACATTCCTCCTCCAGTGCACCAAATTGGTGTCAGAACTCAAGAAAGGATTTGTGTGAAAAGTTACGAGTGGTTCTAGTTAAAATGAGAACCAGGACTTCTTGTGAATTTGGTGCGAGATTGGGTTGGTCACATAAACACACAGACCATTTCCTGACCCTTCCCTCCCACCTTAAGCGATCCCTGGAGACTGACTCACAGATCTGGGACCAGGATGGTGAGGACAAGAGGGAAGACAAGAAGGGCGGGGGACACAGCTCCCAGCTCGGTGGGGTGACCTATGGTCTGAGGAATTCTCAGGGTTCTTCTGCCAAGCAGGAATTGGAAAAGGATGCGTCCCTGATTTTATGTGGTGCTCTCACGTTCATCTGCTTGAATCGTCCTTTACGGATTTAGAGGTTTAGTAAATAGTCCTCATCTGCAGAATGCAAAAGGATCTTTATGTATGTATGGTATATTCCGTTGTGCTGCTGAATTCTTGAATCTTATTGGTCAATCATGAAATAAGTGGTCTGTGACTTTTATAAATCACACCACTGTCGGGCTGTGGGAGTGCACCATTAATTCATTTATTATCGGTTCTACTTATCCTGTGTGGGCTGGAGCCAATCACGCAAGAGACACCCTGATCACCAGTCTATTGCAGTACTAACACAATCATCCATTCACATTTAAGTGCAATCCAAAATAGTCAATTAGCCTAATGTGAATGTCTCTGGAATGTAAAAGGAAACCAGAGTAACCAGATGAAACCCACAGAAGCATGGGGAGACCATGTAAACTCCACACAGACTTGAACCCAGAACCTTGAGCATATCAATAACGAAAGCAATTATACAATTCTAAAACAAAATATATACATATTTTGGAATCAATGTTTTGTTAAATTTTCATTCATTTTTAAGCCACTTAATCTTAATTAGGGTTGCGCGGAGGCTGGCGCCTATCTCAGCCGACTCTGGGCGAGGGCAGGGTCAACCCTGGGCAGCTCACCAGACCATTGCAGGGCCAACAAACACCCACACTCACACGGGGGTGATTTGGAACAGCCATTTAGCCTACTGTGCATATTTTTGCACTGTGGGAGGAAACCGGAGTACCCGGAGGAAACCCACACAAGCACTAGGAGAACATGCAAACTCCACACAGAAACACCCAAGACCCAGGACCATCTTGCTGTGAGGAGGATGTGCTGACGACTGTGCCACCGGGCCGCCGTTCTATTAAGTTATTGAATTCTTAAGTAAGTGGTGTGATGTTGAGGATAATCTACAGCGAGCTTGTCATTACTGCAAATTAAACCTGTTTAGAGTGCTTTACTACTCACCAGGGTTTATTTAACACTAATAAAAGCTGTTGTTTCTTACATAACAGCACCCACTGCATGGTTTATTTTAATACTCACTATCTATCCATCCATGCATCTCTCAATCCATTATCTATACTGCTTGTCTGTCAGAGTCAAGGAGAAAGCTGGAGCCAAGTCCTGCATGAGTTCAGTATGAGAACAAGCCATATTTTAATACTTGAATTTATTTTTTAGCTTCACTTCTTGAGAGGATTTTTCCACCTATTTATTTAAAGCCAATAGCCATCCATCAGGTACTATTCATTTCCATCACATAAAAATTACCAAACTGAGATGGAAAGGCAATCATGTGCTTCCTCCCAGGTACGTGACACCAGCTGACTGCATTTTTTTTTCTCTCTTAAACTGCTGGGTGTGGAATCCTGGGGTGGCATAACACTCGGAGGATAGTGCTATCTTCCCTATCTGCACAGGCACCCATGATTGGCTCATGTCATTTGTGAGTGACAGGCAAGAACATTGGTAACTGTCAGGACTTGTTTTTCAGTAGCAAAACTTTTTCTTTTTTTCAAGCACATTTTTGCTTTCACTGCCTTTAAATGAATATTGGTACCTTTCTACCAAACATTAGAATATAGTTTTGATCCTGGGACATTTTCCCCAAAAATAATTATGATATTTCTGAGTATTTACCCTAATTTAACATTTTAAGCCCTGCCTAAAAGCAGAGCTACTGATAGATGTCTTTACTGATATGTGTCCGAGCCTGGCTTTGCTTTTCACTGCCTTTCCTTTCACTAACTGAGTCTCGCTTTGATTTGTATCATCTGTCATTTTACTTGAATTATCCGTTTATCAAGTTCATGTTCTGTTTCAGTGTTTGCTCCACGAACATTTATTTACTTGAAAATCTGTCTGTGAATCTGAGTTAGATTGTATTATTTTTATTCTGTGCAAGTCTGAGCAGTGGTGTATGAGCCTTTATTTTTTGAGGTTCAGTTTTGTTAGTAATAAATCAAGTTTTTCTCTTGTTTATTATTTTTAGCACTGCCATCATCATGCAAGTCAGTGATACACAACAGCCACTTAGCATCACGTCACTGACACAGCAGCTTTATTGGGTTTCCTCCGGTGGGCATACGCTAACAACGGACAGGATATGAGACAACCATGCAAGCCATATTCCATGATTCCAAGGGCTCCGCTATTATGTGAGTAGAATCACTGGGTAATACTGGATGGTCCGCCCACTAACTTTCTTTTAGTTGGCCACAAACTTCAACCTTAAATTTGAGCACTATTGAGTCATTCTAAAGTTACTGAATATCCTCAAAGGAGAAGCCAAAGCCTTCAGTCTGATTCAAGGGACATGTTGTAAGTAGACAAGCAAGAGACCTCACTGCCTCCTCACGTTAATTTTAGTTAAAAAAAAACCAAACAAACAAAAAAAAACCTTTAGCAAGACAGGAAAGAATAAACCAAAGAAGTACACCAATAAGTAATGCATTTCTATGTTTAATATCAAAATGACAAGAGGCTGTGATTGCTGGAAATTTCCCAAGAGTGCAAAGGCCTTCGCACCGTCCTCCAGCCAAACTGAACCTTCTCATTAGCCAACCTCAAGACAAACATGCATTCTGTCACGACTGACTTGTCTCTTTGAACCCTCAAGACAGAATTGTATTTCTTCTTTGGCTCCGTATCGAATGGCCTTATCAGAGTATACAGGAGGTCAGTGGTCTCAAGAGAAAAATATGAGAGATCTTCCAGAATTTATACAAGTGTCTATGATGGGTGCACTTCTACAGACAACTCGCTTGATAGTGCGTACAACCCTTTATCATCATTGTATTTGCTGAAAATGCAGGATATGGTGCTTTTTTGTAGGAAAAAACCACCATATCCTGCATTTTCAGCAAATACAATAAGGTGTTAATATAAGTTGTCAGAGTTCAGCATTTAAAAAAAATGTTGAAGTGGTGACAGCATCATAACAGTATCGACAGTGTACAAAGACATCATAACCATGTGTATAACATTTGTACACATAAAGAAACTCTGTCTCAGATACAAGGAATGAACGTTGGACACGAATGGCAGAAAGGCGGATTTTTCTGGCAGATGAAACAGAAATATAATATGTGTTATCAAGGACTTTTTGCAACACATTACTCAGAGTGTGAGGGTTTCAGTGTGAGACACAGGTAATGCCTGTTTTGTACATGAGTAAAAACAGGAGTTTTAAGTGAGACCCAGAATCCTTATCGGATTGCTCAAATCCAGGAAATAAGAGATCATATCCAGACCCCAGACAAAGTGGATAACGGTAGGGTGAGCTTATCTTTTACTTTATAGCATAGGTTTAGGCTATGTTTATCTTATTTCTGTTTCTCAGCCACTGTAGAAAAAAAAAATAAAAGATTGACTGCAATCTGCTGCTACGCGCAGTTTTTGGGTTTCGAATGAAAAGAATGTGAACGATTTATACAAATGAAGTGACACTGGGAAATTATCTTTCTTTAAAAAAAATGGGATTCCCATAGATAATATAGACATGTAAGATAAACAAAATGAATTCCAGCTTAACTAAAACATTTGTGGGAACCTCAGATCTCTGGTAGCCTGCAGTAAACAAAGCCATATGAGTGAGCAAAGTGGGAAACCTTTTAAGATTTTTTTCGGTTCACGACGCAAATGCTACGTTTGTGTGACCTCACGACATTACAGTAGGGTAGTGAGAAATCCTACGGGGAAAAATAAAAACCTGTTTTGGGATGCATTAGTAAACCCCCCCTAGACACATCTGTCTATGTCTGGCCATTCCCAGGCAAAGCGTATTAAAGGGCACTTTGCGCGCACACACACACACACCCACACACACACTTAATGCATTACCTTTTTAAAGCCCTAGTTATTTAGGATTTAATAGAACACTTCATGTTGGACTTTAGCAAGGCTTACACACTGGTGATGCACATCATATAAGTCATAGGTTACCTTTCTCCAAGCAAAAAAAAAAAAATTATAAAAACCATAAAAAACTGCATAAATAATGTACAGAACAGTGTGCATGTATTGTGTCTAAAAATAAAGTGAGATTTGTAAGCAGTGTAAGGTACTGAATGATTACACACTACATATGAAAAAAGCTTTTCCCCCTCTCTCTCTCTCTCTCTTTGTCTGACTTCACCACGTGTATCCAGCCTTCCATCCATACATTTGACTTACCGCTTAATCCTACTAGGGTAGCGGGAGGGCTAAAGCCTATCTCAGCCTTCTCTGGACGAACGCAGGGTTCACCCTGATCGGTACATTGCAGGACCAACACACACACAACCATTCACACTCACACTCACACCTAGGGGCAAATTGGAACAGCCAATTAGCCTAAAGTACCTACTCTACACAGAAATGCCCGAGCCCAGGACCTTCTTAGCGCAGATCCATAGGGCAGTGGTGGCATAGTGGTTAAGGCGATCGTTTACTGATCCAAAGGTCAGCGGTTCAATCCCCAGTGTCATCACTGTTGGGCCCTTGAGCAAGGCCCTTACCCTCAATTGCTCAGAGTGTCTGCCAAATGTAAATGTTCTTGCTGTGAGGCAGCCACGCTAACCCCTACGCCACTGTGCTGCCGATATCCAACCTAATTCCAGTTTAATGTCTAAAAGGTAATTTATGGAATCTGGTTTGAACGTCCTGTGTGATGGCCGTCAGTGAATCTCACAGCATGATGGTGCACACAGTTTTCAACCGCCAATAACTGTCACTTTAATGCATTTGATCTTAAAATCATACATTCGTTCTGAACATCTCCACAAGTATTTTGTTCAATTTTTCTACTGTTTAAAAATAGCAAGAAGGTCCTGAGTTTGATTCCCAGATGAAGGTGTTTCTGTGTGGAGTTTGCATGTTCTTCCTGTGCTTGTGTGGGTTTTTGGCTGTTCCGAATTGACCTTATGTGTGAGTGTAAATGGTTGTGTGAGTTGGCCTGTGATGGTCTGGTGAGCTGTTCAGGGTGCACTCCACCGCCAATATTATTATAATTATTATTATTATTGTAACTATTATTATTATTGTTGTTGTTGTTGTTGTTTTATTATTATTGTTATTGTTGTTTTTATAATAATAATAATTATTATTATTATTCTTGTTATTATTGTAATTATAATTATTGTTATTATTATTATTGTTGTTGTTGTTGTTACATTTTAATTAACATTGAATGGTGTGTTGAAACTATGTATATACCCTAACATAGTATAACCCTATGTGAGAATTACTTTTTTATTTCACCATAAATTTACCAATGATGATGATGATGATGATGATGATGATGATTATTATTAAATCAAACGAAGGCACACCATACATTTTAATTCTATAATGTTGCAATAAAAGTTGTGCAAGCTCTGAAAATAAATTAAATCATCACTTACATTATAACAGCTTTAAACAGCTGGGGATTTTATTCCCCTCATTCTTAGATAAACAGATGAACACATAGATACTGTATCATAAAGCAGTCTGTGCCTAAGTCTTGTCCATCTCTAAAACTTAGCTACAGTTTTAGTCCTGACCTTTATTACATTGGAACAATACTACTATTGTTACATTGGAGCAATACTACTACTACTAATATTACAACTAATGCTAGTAATAATTATAACAAAAAACAATAAACAGAACCCCCCCCAGGATATCCCCCCCCCCAACCACCAAAAATTGTAAAATTTGTACTTTATACAAGTTTGTACAATGGCCTTACTAATGGAATGGAACTAATGTTCCCACTCTGCGATGGCCTGGCGAGCTGTCCAGGGTGTACCCCGCCCTCGCCCAGAGTCGGCTGAGATGGGCGCCAGCCTCCCCGCGACCCCAATTAGGATTAAGCGGTTCAGAAGATGAATGAATGAATGAATAATGTTCCCACTAATTATTTACCAAGCACATGATCATGGGTGCACTGCATCCAATGCATTTTTACTACATACTTACCATGAGTAATCAGATCGCACCGCACACTTACCACGCACTCTTACTGTTGACCCCACCCTCCATGTCCTTGGAGGCTATACCACATCCTTATCTGTTTCTACCGCATTCTTACTACATGTTCTTACTGCATCCACAAATTTTAGTCAGAACTTTGATGAATGTAACACAGATTTAACCAACAAAAATACCAACAAACTACAAACAACAACAACAAACACAACAGTGAGGACAGTGATTGTACAGTCCATTACCTTTATTGAAAAAGAGCAACTGTGGGAGCATGATATGTACTGTGTTATATGCAGTACACAAGTAAATAATAAAATTAATTAATTAAAAATAATAACTAGTGGTTAGCACATGTAGCCCACTGCAAGTGTACCTCACCCTGGGCTCGGACGTGGAAACTTTAGCCTTATAGGTTGAGTATTATACGCAATTAATTAGTAAATAATAATAATAAGAAGAAGAAGAAGAAGAAAAAGAAGAAGAATAGAATAGATATTCTATTCTATTATTATATACAGAAAAATTATACAGAAATGATATGAAAAATAAAGATATACAAAAAATGATATAAAAATTAAATAAATACAATTAATACAATAATAATAATAATAATAATAATAATAATAATAATAATAATAATAATAATAATAATAATAATAATAATAAATGTACACAATAAACTAAATATTTGAAAATTATAACCATTGAATATATTAAAAAAAAATGAGTTTAAAATAAAAACGCAGTGTTTACAGACGACCATTTAAAATAGGCAGGAAACACAACTCACATGACTTGATTTGTGCAGGAATAAAGCCAGGACAGTTTAAGGTGGACAGGTGGGTTGAATGTTGTCCTTGGCTCTGTGTCTGTGTTGTGGTGGTGGTGTGTGGTGCGGGTGGGGGGTGGGGAGTATGTTTTAGTGACTGTTTGCAGTCCGTATGACCCAGGGGAAGAAGCTGTTGGTGAGTCTGGTGGTGTAATATTAATGACAAAAAATAAGATAAAATAAATAATAATAATAAGTAGAAAAACTTCTGAAGAAATTTTGAGATGTGGCTGCAACTGCTGCCGGAAAATATGTGAAAACTGGCGTGCACGGTGGTGATAAATCAAAGATTCAAAGCATATATGCTTCAACTTTAACCATTATTGTGGGGTTTAAGCCAAGCTCTATACCAGGGCTATTCAATTAATTTGGAATGAGAGCCGAGTCATGAAAATAATCTAAAATGAGGGGAGACAAGCAGATACCTCGAAAGGTGATTGGTCCACTATAGCAGGTTGTGACACAGTGAGGCAGGGCAAAGGTGATTGTCAAGATACTGGCCACTGAGTAGAAAAATCTTATTTGTCTTCAGACAACAGAAATGGATTTATGGCTTTTTGGAAAAGACCTCTTCATATATTGTTTTTTGTTATTACAAAATGACATTAGTATGTTGTGTTATATCAAGAGATACAGGCCCGCAGCATTTCTACATTCAAATGATGATAAAATGCACCATGCTGAGTAATCAGTCGATATCAAGTGAGCTGTATCAGAGATATTTAGAATTTATAACTGACAGACAACATCCACTTCACACAACTGTACCAACAAAAACAACAGGAGTGTAGTATGGTATTAAATACAACTATAACAACATATGAATGAATAGTAATATTATTATTCAGAATAGGGAATAATAATACCAATATTAAGAAGAAGACGAGAATTAAGTGAATATCAAGAAAGAAAAACAAGGTGTTGAATTATAATAATACTAAGAGAAAGAGAAAAAAGGAAAGAAGGAGACGTGAATTAGACAGAAAGGTTTAAATATTATAATAAGAAAACGATCATGTGACTATCAACACATAGGCAAAAAACTTTAACTGCAATATTCAACCTCTTCAAAAATCAATCCTAATTACTAGTTTCATGAACAGAACTGTTACTAAACTAATTTATTCAACAACATTTTACATCTAATGAGAGAAATGATATTTTTTTTGATTTAGCACAAGCAGTGAAGTCTATTGTATACTGTAATGGTGTTGCTATTAAGTGGTTAACTGCTTTACGGGTATGGCAGGGGAAACACAACGAGCATGTGTGTGTATGTGTGTGTGGGAGAGAGGTTTAACTGTTTTACGGGTAAGTGAGGGGGGGAATAAAGCAAGCGTGTGTGTGTATATGTGAGAGAGAGAGAGAGAGAGAGAGAGAGAGATGATGAGGTGGTAAGGCAGTGCCAGGATGCTGCATATATGTGTGTGTGTGTGTGTGTGTGTGTGTGTGTGTGTGTGTGTGTGTGTGTGTGTGTGTGTGTGTGTGTGTGTGCGTGCACAGATTTAATAGGCACTTACTGACAGTTTTAAACTGCCTTTTATATGGAAGTAATGTCTTAGTCACACATCTTGCTTTTGGTCTAATCTGAAAATCGTATTTCCCATCACAATGAGATTGAATGAATTGACAGTGTTTGAGAGCTAAGAATTTGTTGAACACTGTGATAAAAATTATTTCACTGTACTGTATAAAAGTGTTTAAAGAGTCATGATGTAAATATGACCCTCAAAATGATTTTAAAAAGGCCTACTTTGTATTGAGTTCTATTGAGGGATTCATTGTACAAACATTCAGTGTCTACGTTTTAAAATTTCAACTAAGCTTCTATGTGAATGTATGGCTTCTTGGCGAGTCGTCAAAGTGAGGTGAGTTTCAAGATTGTTTGTCGACCTCCCCCAGTCATTTCAATGGGATTTTTTGGCGTGGTTTTTGGCTAATTGTGTCACCGTGGTAACGCGACACACCAATAAAACAAATAGCCCACTTCACGGCGCCAAGACGCACATTTTGGTACATTGTGTGGGTGCACTTTGCCGTTTGGGACGCATTAAGCGCGATGGAAAAATAAGATAAAGAAAAATAAAGAGCTCCATTTTTCTAGGGTGAGGAGTAATATGTGCTCTTAAGCAGCCACATAATAATAATAATAATAATGAAATAAAATAAATAAAAAAACAATACCTAGTGCTAAGCATTTCAGCAAGAAGGTCCTGGGTCTAAATCCCAGGCTTCAGTGTGCGTATTTTATCATTGTAGCTACTGTATTATATGTAACAAATAAGTAAATAATGATAATTTTAAAACATGGGCAGCCGTAGCCTAATTGTTAGAGAAACAGCTTTGGGACCGAAAGGTCACTGGTTCGATTCCTGAACCAGCACAAAAGATGTGTGGCGGTGGGGGAGTGACCTTCATAGCTGAAGTGCCCTTGAGCAACACACCTAACCCCCAACTGCTGTCCTGGCAGCCCACTGCTCCAAGTGTGCTCACTTTGGATGAGTTAAATGCCTTATGGGATTAACACAGTATAGCAAAATCACGTGGTTAACACATGTGCCTTACAGCAAGAAGGTTGTGGGTTCAAGTCCCGGGCTTGGGTGAAGGTAGCTACTGTATGTAATAAATAATGATAAATTTAAAAAAAGAATTTTAAAAAAGAAAATATAATAATTACTTGTGGTTTACATTTACAGCATTTGGCAGATACCCTTATCCAGAGCAACGTACATGTTCTATACAACTGAGGGTTATGGGCCTTGCTCAAGGGCCCAACAGTGGCATCTTGGTGCTACAGGGACTTGAACCCCTGACTTTTGGATCAGTAAGCCAGAGCCTTAACCACCTGAGCCACCACTGCCCGTGCCATGGTTAGCACGTGCGTCTCACAGCAAGAAGTCCTTAGATTCGAGTCCTTAACTTGGATGTTTCTGTGTGGAGTTTGCCTGTTCTCCCTGTGCTCGCATGGGTTTCCTCTGGGTACTCTGGTGTCCTACCACAGTCCAAAAGTTAGACTAAATGGCTGTTCCAAACTGTCTCTAGGTGCAAGTGTGAATGTAAATGTTTGTGTGTATGTGTGTGTGTGTGTGTTGGCCCTGTGATGGTCTGGTGAGCCATTCAGGGTGCACCCCGCCTTTACCCATAGTTGGCTGAGATCATCTTCAGCCTTGCCGTGACCCTAATAGGATTAAGCATTTCGGGAAATGGGTGCATGAGTGAGAATGAATTGTGATTGAAATAAGGAATTTACCTCGAGCTGGGAAGCCATACATCACTACAGTAACATTGTGTTGTTTATTGTTCATATTAATGCTTGATCTGTAAAAATGTACAGAAAGACATCACTAGAAAAGTTCGGTTTGATTGTCACTTTTGCACAACTGGTAAAAGAAAATTTTAGTGTGGATTTGAAAAGTTCAAGCATCCACTGCTGTGAATCTAAAGGATTAGACTCTCTCAGATCTCCCTGTGTTTGAGTTCCGAGCGCAGCCATGTTCGTTTTCCCAAGCCAAATGTTGAAATAAATCTTCTAGTTAAACACGTTGAGATTCATCCATTTTTAATTACTTCCACCTTCATTAACTTGGAGCTCCGTTAATGAAAACAAGTGTTGAATTTATACGCAGCAAGTGTCTATTACGTCTTTGATGGTCTCAACAATTAGAGAACATCAAAGCTTAGGTTGGGCAAAGACGGGAGCTCGTTTGCATAATTAAATCAACCTGCAGACAAAACATCTTAAAATGAAACTGACTGCTGGAGCATCTGGAGAGGACAAAAAAAAAGAGGGTTGGAAAAATGATGTTTGTGTCCTTATTAGATAATTATGTACCTTGTAGTCAATTAGAAATTTGTTAATTAACTTCTAGTGTACATATAATCAGGGAATTTGTTTAGTTGCTCTCTTTGTGTTGGTGCAATCCTTTTTTTTTGTTTTGCATTCTCTCCAAGTCTTATGCTTAAAGCCTGCCAAGTTGATTTATGGATCATGAAATCCATCATAACTCGGCTTTCTCTTTTCATCTCAGTAGAAACAGTAGATGGCCACACACAGAAATTTTGATCGGATGTGAAAGGAAAATACAGAATCATGAAACGAATGAATCGCTTTTCAACGACCTCTTATCGTTCTCGCAGCACTTTTATAAATATCCATTTTTCAATTTGACAACCTTCTCATTTGAGCTTTTGAGCTACTTCCAAAATGTTCATTGACCTCTTTTCTCTCTCTCTCTTTCTCTCTCTCTCTCTCTCTCTCTCTCTCTCTCCCTCTCTCTGTCACACACACACACACACACACACACACACACACACACACACCATGGCTTTGTTTGACATAAAGTTGTAGTAAATTATAAATTATGATTATCACTTCATTTCCCTGGCCTCATTTCCCGACTCCTGTTCAAATGTTCAAAGAAAATAGCAACATATGCACACGATCTATTTATTCATTTTTTGTAATTTACTTGCTATTTCTTACATTCTTCCCAGCAGCAGAGCAACCGAGCATCTTCTGCTTTTCCAAAAAAAGTCATGTTCAAAAGTTAAGTAAAAGTTGTTATGCTTGGCCTTGGCAATACATAATAGACGCTGCGGCTGACTCGCTCTGACCTATCCTCTACTTTTTAGTATCTGCCCTATTAATGTTACCCAAAAACTAATGAGCGTGAGCGTTATCTTCCTCCCTCCCATCTTGACACAAGGGTCTTGTCATCATTCCCCTGCAAGCATCAATTCCTGCACATTGGAGCGTTTAAACCCCCTTTGGCCTTCGCTTATCGTGGGAAAGATGTGCTCTGTCTGTCTTTCCCCACTGCGGGACCCAAAACTTTGTCATCCTTAAACCCTGAAACGACACCCTGCATCCCTTCGCTCTCCTACTTCCCACGCTTCAAATAAATTGTCCGGAGTACAGGAGAGCACGGCCGTGGCTTCGAGGATAGGCCTTCCTGTCTCCAGGGTAGGAGAAAAGTCCCTGGAGGCAGTGAGGAATATGGGGTGTGTGTTTGTGTGTGAGACAGCAAGAGGAGGTGTCTTACAGCGACTCCCAGTTCTTTCCCTCGAACATGAAGAAAATCCACGCCCACTCGTTCTTTCTCAAGCCCCAGTTTCCACTGATGGTCTGAGCGATAGCACGGATGTGCAGATATACAGAAAGAAAAAAAGGACTTAATGATGCCGAGGTGGTGTTTAAAAGCTGGCTGAAACGTCCTCGTGGGCGATTGCGATTCCCATGCCCCGCTGCATTCCTCCCTCAGATCCCAGACGCATTTTTTTAGCTACTATTTATTTTTCCTCCCCCCCTCTATGCAGAGACCAGGGCGGAGTGCAAGTGCATTACCAGTGACCTGAGTGGGAGGAGAAGGGGACAGCAGAGCACTCCTGCACACATACACACTCTTGCCCAGTGCCATTACCCTGTTCCCCATGGGCATTCACCCTCCTTTCGAAATGACACTGACACCACGTGCACTGCCCTCTGGATCATTGTGAAACAACTTGACCTCTCTCCCGCTAAATTCACTCGGATTATCCCTTCGTTAGCATCTTGTTTCACAGGATATTTGCAGCACTTCTCTTCAGTTCACATCATAATCTTTAATTCACCACTAAAGCCCTTAAAAAGCAAAACATTTTTAATGAATTTAAGGTTTGAAAGTCAGTGCAAGCATGAGCTGAGATGTACTTTGACTGCACATTGATTTTGACTGTATATTGATATTGATATCCACAGTAATATGACATGCCCTTCATTAAAGGCTTCTTTAATGTTTATTTTGTACTCACTTCGAACACTGAGATACCCGATGGAGTTTTAAACAGAAAAATATTTACTTCCAAGTATTGCACATGTTCAGTGTGGTGCTGATTCATTGTAGCGAGGTTGAAAACATGGAACCGAAACTCAGCGGGAAAGTAAAAAATAGATGTCATGGAGAAGCAGTTCCACACTCTCTCTTATTTGTTTACAGTTTAAGCCAAAGGTTTACCTGCACCTAAGCAAAAGACATTTAAACTTCCTGCGCTCAGTCAATTTGAAAATATCTCTTATTCACTCCTTTGCCAAACCGTTTATTCTTACTAGGGTTGCAGGGAGGCTGGAGCCAATCTCAGGCAACACTGGGTAAAGGCAGGGTACACCCTGAACAGCTCACCAGACAATTGCAGGACCAACACACACAACCACTCACACTCACACCTAGGGGTGATTTGGAACGGCCAGTTAGCCTAATGTGCATGTTTTTGGACTGTGGGAGGAAACACACACAGACATGGGGAGAACATAAAGACTTTCTTTTCCAGCCCAGGACTCGAACCCGGGACTTTGTTGTTGTGAGGTAGACATGCTGACCACCACAACATCATGCCTCCCAATTAGGAAACCTTTTGATTTATTCCCAGAAGAGGGAATTTTAAAAATACGACAGATTTATTTCAGCTTTCAATTGACTTGAATCGTATGCTTTGTGGTGGCCGTCCACAAGCTTCCCACAATACTTTGCCAGACATTTTTCTCATTCTTGCTGACAGAACTGGTGTACATCAGTCAGGTCCGAGGGCTTCATTGCTCAAAGACATTTTCAGTTCAGGCCACAAACTTTCTATGGGAATCAAGTCAGGCTGTTGTAATAACCACTCCAATACTTGCTGTCTTACCCCCTTATTTATTTAGATAGTTTTTTTTTTTAATATATATATATTTATTTTTTACAACTGTGGAGGTACTTTTAGGACCATTATCCTCATAGCCCCCTCAGACCTGATCACATTTTAACGTTCTGGCTGACAGCTCTGCATTTCCTAAGTGTTTCTAAAAAAAATAAAAGTCCTCCTTCACTGTGTCATCGGTTTGACATCTCCACAACATGAAGCTGCCACCACCATGCTTCTTAGTTGGTATGGTGTTTTCTGAATTAAATCTGCATCCGTTGTCCTCCACACTTCAGTGATCACATGCAAGTGTCAGTCTTAATGTAGAACCTTTTCTCTTAAGGGACAGTCTTTCTGGACATGGTAATGTACATCTATCTTAATCGTTGTTGTACGTATTTTGGTACCTCATGCTGCAAACCTCTTCACCAGTTTCTTTGTTGTTGTTGTTGTTGCCAAGAAGGCTAGGGAGGGGGCCAGGCTGGTTTCCCCTCCTGACGATGTCGCACCCTCTCAATGTATTCTGAGGCAACACTTTACAACTAGAGTCACGACAATGCAAAGACACCTGTCGCTGTCAGCATCCTGGGTCGAGGATAGATGGCAGGAAGAATGAAGTACCCTAAACACCCACCTCCACACATTCATCAAAATCCCCTCCACCAAGCCTAGGGGCCACCAGCTAGGCCGGAAGGAACCACTTTCACATGCGCCTACCTCAAATCCCGTGCGAAGATGATACCTGCGTCTGTAGACTGATGCAGACACTGCAGTAAATGCTATCTGAATGTCCTCCTCTATGACCTCCAAAAAGGCTGGAGGGTCTTATTGAACTTGATACCCCTACTGCTAGCAATAGGGGTGTAAGACCCTGTAAGACAGTGACTACACAAATGACGACAATGTTGTTTTGGGCTTGTGCCGAATTTATTGGACTAAAAATTCCCTTCGTTCTTGAGAGTTAGGTCTTGTGCCTCCTTCCTCAACAATGATATTTTTTTTCTTCAATCTTCGCATAAAATGATGTTTGTGGTGGTTTCAACTGTTTAAAAAAGAATAAGAGAAACTTGAGAAATTCCAGACTTTATTCTCTTGAAGTTTTGCATAAGTTGCTTGGATTTTCAAAGACAAAAAGGCACTGTATCTAAAAGTAGGACATTTTTTTCATCACAGCTGCACTCCCAATTCTAATTCTCTAATTCTAATTTTAAGTCTGATAACCCAATAATTTAGGGATGACAATGTAGGTAAAAAAAAAAGCCACTCAGAATCTGTGTACTAAGGGAACTAGTTATCTATGATAATGTTTGTAAAAAAAAAAAAAAAAAAAAAAAACTTCATTATCATGGAATTTGTCAAGTTGGAAGACATAAAAAAATAAATTTTGGCCAATCAAAACTACTTTTTCTCTCATATCCTTTTGTGGAAAGAAATGTGAGTTTCAAGCAGTTAATTCGTGGAGTGGGTATTAGAGATGGGGGTGTTTGTAAGGGGGTTTCCAAATTACACATTCATGTACAGTAGACCCATTTCCCTCTCACTATCTAGCTCGATCACATGAGACTACATAACAGGGAAGGTGAAGGCAAACATGGGCTTGTATTACACCCAGAGGAAAGTGCTGTCTACCTTCTTATACATGCATGAACTCACAGATGGTCACCACTGGTAGGTGCCACAATAATTAACAAGGATATAAAAATAATGGCATCCCTCCTACCCAGGCAGTACAGCTGATTTGCCTGGTTTGTCTGGGCTCCTGACCCTCACTGTAGCATCATCACGATTTAAACTCCAACTCTCAGTTTTCTGCTTCAGAGAAAGAAAGGTTAACACTGTTTTGTTTTTTTTTTTCACTGCCCTTCACCATCTGATTTCAGCTGATTTCTGTCTTGATAGTTTAATTATCTGTATAACGAGTTCATGTTCCTTGTTAAAGTTCATGTTTGGTGTTGTTCTGCTCAACAAATGTTTGTCTGCCTACCTGAGATAGATTGTGTGTGGGTTTTTTTTTTCTTTTTTTTTATTCTGTGTGAGTCTTATTGCAACCCATCATCTTGTCAGCGATACATAACAGCCAATCAGCATCAACTCAGCAACATGGCAGCCTTATTGAGCTTCTGGTGGCATGGACATGGGACAACCATTCAAATCATGTTCCATGCCTATGGTGCTCCATTCAGGAGTTTGACTTATATTCACCTCCCACATTTTGTGTAAGAACCTGGAACTGAAATTGGATGTAAGCATGTCATCAGTGAGTGCAGTATAGCCAGGGGAATTAAAATAAAACATATATCACTACATTCATATAGTTTACAAAATAAGAAAACGTAAATTCTGTGTTTGCATAAGTATTCACCCCCATTGGTGTGCAAGCAGTACGTTAATCTGGCAATCAGGGGTCACGTAACCAGGAGGAGTGAATACTTATGCAAGGCGCTGTAATTTTTGCTTGACCGAATTCATTCATGCTTGCTTGTATATCTGACTGTGCATGCAGTGAAAACTTTAGGAGTCCCCATGCTCTGTATGAAAAAATCATTTAATGCATGGGGTACATGAGAAAAGGAAGCAGGCTCCCAAATCCCCAGCTCGTGAGATATTCCTAAGGCTCTTCTTCCTGGGAAAGCATGGGTCAAACCAACCACCCCTCACTTTCTCAAAGTCCTCACGATCTGCGGCTCACACACCGCCCCACTTCCTGCCTTTCCCACCTCTCTCTCCCTGTCTCTCTCTCTCTCTCTCTCTCTCTCTCTCTCTCTCTCTCTCTCTGCTGGAGGAGAACAGGATGTGAAGACCCCCAAGGTGATCGGAGAACGTGGGGAGGACATTGCCTGGGGGCCTTCACGCTGCGCTGTCATAACACTGGCAAGGTTCACACGTTCCTGACTTCCTTCGAACGGTCTGGCTTCTTGGCGTAGGATATTTGTGTGTGTGTCCAAAGACAAGTTCTCCAGCTTTTAAAAGACGTCTTTTCTCACGTCTTTTGGTGGGAGCCTGTTGGTCCTGGATGATAATTAATAGGGTCTAAGTCTCCTTTTTCTTCAGGATGTTTTTTATTGTAATTTAGTGGAACCGGAGTCATAATGTATATCATTTTTTTTCTCATTCTGCATTCAGAAAAGTGATGCGACTACCATTAACATAGTCCTTTTTACAAAGGAATAAATATTTGTTCTGTTAAGGATCCCATTAACGGATGGTCCAAAAACAAGCAACTTTAGTCATTCTATAAATCTATATTTAAGCACCGCTGTAGCTGGAAGTCATTGACCTGGGGTTGTCTTTAGGAGGAAGAAAAAGGGGAGAAAAACATTTTAAGAGGGTGAAAATGTATTTTTTGCTGAAGCACATCTGGGGTTGGTTATGCTCTCTGAGGTAGGTATTAAAATTAGAAAAAGCTCTAGGTTTTCCCAGAGCGTATGCCTTAGTTACTCCAAACAAGGCAGAACATTTATATTTCCTTTTCTCTATGACAATTAGAGTTAAGCTACATGCACCAAGAAAAGGAGGCCCTTTTGACAAAAAAAAAAAAGCTACAATCAGTACATGATGAAAATGAACAGAGAACCCTATCCATACACTGGAACAGGGATGTTCAGTGATTTGACACCAGGTAATGATGCGTTTCCCTAGAGCTCCTTGAGCTCTAATCAGAAGAATGCTCCAAGGATCCTGCTCCATCTCTGCTCATCAGCCCTTCCTCCATGGAGATAATAACCAAATGAGGGACTCTCACGGCCTGGCAAGTTCATTAGAGGAATTTTCTGTAGGCTAAAAATTAAAGATGGCTTATTTGGATGAGGGAGCAGACATGTCATGAAGAAATGCCACTCGTGACACCCTGTGCCATCAGCAATCGAACAAATAGTGA
This sequence comes from Neosilurus hyrtlii, assembly GCA_028564935.1. NCBI lineage: Eukaryota > Metazoa > Chordata > Actinopteri > Siluriformes > Plotosidae > Neosilurus > Neosilurus hyrtlii. The sequence continues at coordinate 7,204,503 of JAOUQZ010000047.1, forward strand.
GGAATTGAAAATAATTAGCCCATGTTAGTGTCTGATGGAGTTACTGGGTCTGACAGCCAAGCACATTGAGCCTAACCATTAAAAGAAGCATTGAAATGTAATGTTTACCAAAGGATTATCCTGAATATTAATACAGTAGAATCTTGTTAATATGTGCTTCTTTTAAATGCGTTTACGCTTAATATACGCCCACCCCTAGGTCCCCAAATTTGTAACATGGGGATGACCAAAAAGCAAATGTAGTTTTTGTAATTTCATGTTGAAATTGACACTATTAGAGCAATATGATGGCGTTCTGCTTTGATCCATGGCAGTGTTCACGTCCGCCTACACAAGCGCATTCACACCCGCGTATTAGCTGAAATATATAAAATATTAGCAAAAATGCTAAAATGTGGTCTCACTTAATACGCATTGAGGTGCACTGGACCCCGACATGCGCATATTATAGAGACTTTACTCTATATTCAAATATATGCTTATAAGAGAGATAGCATTGTTTTCTTAATTAGCATGACAACAGGTTGATCGCTGTTCCACTATCCCGCTGTACCGTATTTGCCTCAAGGGAAAATTTGCCTCAAGAGAAAGACCATTCTTAGTCTCATAAAATAAATTCACTTTCAATTTTAATTTCAGTTAGATGAGCATTTAGGCTTAGCATACATTTCTATGCGCATCACCATTGCTAGTTTGTATCAACGTGAGATCCACCTCCTTTCATTTGCATATTAATCCTGTTTGTACCCTTTAGGATACTTAAGGCCAGGGGTTCCTTTCACCTAAAGCATCTTTAAAATACAATAAGACAAACAGTAAGGAAGAATCTTCCTTCCTGTAGACCTCTGTAATGAGCATAATGTTGTCATTTAGTTTTACAACCGCTTGTTACTCTTTAAAGTACTTATTTTTTCCTTTTATATATTGCTTGGGAACATTTATGTACCTTCTTGGCTTTAAAAATGAACACACGGTTACCTTAAGGTAGATTAATTAGCCCTAAGAGGGTACATTAGTGTAGTTTGTACCTTGGGGGATGGATGGGGGATTGACTCCTGCTCTACCCCTAGTTCTAACAGTGCAGATAGATTTTCTGTGCACACATTTTTTTTGGAGTACACTGACTTTTTGGGTAAATATATAATTTGAGTAAATAAATAGGGTGGCGTGGTGGTGAAAGGGGTTCGCATGTTTGCCTCACAGTAAAAAGGTCCTGGGTTCGAGTCCCAGGCTTGGATGTTCTCCCTGTGCTTGCATGGGTTTCCTCCCACAGTCCAAAGACATGCACATTAGCATAAACAATCATTCAAACCTAATCCACATGTCTTTGACCTGTGGGAGGAAACGTGAGCACCCTAAGGAAACCCTGGCAGGATCGGGAAGAATATGCAAGCTCCACACAGAAAGTTCGCAGTCAGATTAATGATTCAGACCCAAAACCTTTTTGCTATGAAATATTGGTTCGAAACCAGAACCTTGCTGTGAGGCAACAGTGCTAACTGCTACACCACTGTGCTGCACCAGATATAAAATATACAGTATATTATACACATAAATGTTGATCTTAATGAGGTGTAAAACTCATCTAGCAAAGAGACCTCCCCCACAGGGGTGTGTGTGTGTGTGTGTGTGTGTGTGTGTGTGTGTGTGTGTGTGTGTGTGTGTGTGTGTGTGAGAGAGAGAGAGAGAGAGAGAGAGCTGTAGCCATGTGCAGACCTGGAGTGGTCTTTATTTCAACACCTTTAAAAAGTCAGTACAACTTAACAGTCCGCCGGGGCTCCATAGGAAGAGCACTCAGCTGGAATTATAAGTATGTACACTGAGGAATGGACTCTGCTTCCTCTAATTCATTTCCCACCTGTGGACTGCAAAGGTCCAACATGTTCTCCACTGGGGAACTCAGAACATTAAGAAATTCTCCAGAGACTTAATAATGAATAGTACAGGCTTGGAGAACAACCTGCTGGCTTCCTAATGGACAGGACCTGAGAGAAAACAGCTGGTTTGTAAAGGCTGAGAACCTCTCACCCTCGACAATTGGACATGGCCTTTTTGTTTTTTGGAATTTTTTTGTTTTTTGTTTTTTTGGCCAGCAGCCATTAAAGGTCCTTGACTCACCTTCTGACAGGAAGTCTTTCATAGTCTGCCTGATTCTCAAGTCCCATAATTCCATTTTTGGCCAAGACCATTCTTTTGGGTAATGCCAAATGTTTAAAAAAAGGTTAGTACAGCATAAATGAATGAGATAATGTTTTATACAAGCAATAAATTTCACTTTGTATTATAAGATGCATCAGATTAAACTTAAGGTCTCATTATTGTGTAAACAGAAATAAGCAAGAGATTTGCAGCTGAAAACAGGTTTAGGCTTAAAGCACAAAGTACGTACATACGTGTATGCTTGACCTCTAGTCCACATTACTATATCAAACATATTACACCAAATCACTCGGGATTTAACCTGCATAACAGACCTGGATTCCTCCCACCTCTGCTATCTATCTTTCTATCTATCTATTTATTTATTTATTTTGCATGGTTGCTTGACTCCTGTGATATTTAGTGGAAGAGGTAGGGGATTTACCAGGAGATGCTTTATCTGTATTCAAAAACAAACAAACAAACAAAAGAAAAATTAATGTCAGTCACTCTCTAAAGAATCTCTGAACAGATGTTGTTGGTTTTTTTTTTCTTTCATTTTTTGTTTTTCTTCTGTCTGATCTGGCAGCTGCAAAGTCCTTTTAGCATGGGATTGAGAGCATCATGCCACCTGTGTCGACAGGAAACAACTAAACTAATCTGGTTGTATATAAAAGGAGTTCAGGATGCTCTTACAAAATAAATCTACTGACCAGATTGCTGCCTGTGTATCGGTAGAAAAGACTTGTAGTGTTGAGATTGAACAGGCGAGATTTTTCTTTTCTTAATCCAAGTTCACAGTGACCTGGAGCATGAATAGTCTCCCGCTCATGGACTTAATTAGGCATAGCAACTCCGTCCTACGCTTCTGAGCCTGGAATATTAGTTCGAATCCATATACAGTGTACATTTATAATATAAGTGCAGAGTTCTGGGGAAACGCATCAGATATTTATCTATTTTAAGAAACCATAAACATACACTGGGACAACATGGCTGCATAGTGGTTAGCACGTCTATCTCATAGCCAGAAGATCATGGGTTCGAATTCTAGGCTCGGATGTTTTTGTGTGGAGTTTGCATGATCTCCCTGTGCTTGCATGGGTTTCCTCGGGGTACTTCAGTTCCCTCCCACAGACCAAAGACTTGTTCATTAGGCTAATTAACTGTTCCAAATTGCCCCTAGGTGTAAGTGAGACTGTAAATGGTTGTATGTGTACGCTGGCCCTGCAATGGTCTGGCGAGCTGCTCAGGTTGTACTCCACCTTCCCCCAGTGTCGGCTAAGATGGGCTCCAGCCTCCACATGACCCTAATAGGATTAAGAGTTTCGGTAAATGAGTGCATGATTAAGAATGAGTATACACCAAGTCATAACATTAAAACCACCTACCTAATACTGTTGGCCCTTCTTGGGCCAGCAAAACAGTTTTGACCCTTCAAGGCATGGACTCTGCAAGACCTCTGAAGATGTGCTGTTGTATCTGGCACCTAGACGTTAGCAGTGAATCCTTTATGTCATGAAAGACTTAAGGTGGGCCTCAATGCATCACATCTGTTTGTCCAGCACATCCCAGATGCTTGATTGGCTTATAATCAGCTGAATTTGGATCCAGATTGAACACCTTGAACTCTTTGTCATGTAATGTAACATGCATGGTGACCTGAAAAACGAGGCAACTGCCATAAGTGAATAACACTGCCATAAAGGGGTGTACTTGGTTGGCAACACTGCTTAGGTTGGTGGAACATGTAAAATAACATGAGTCCCAGAGCCTAAGGTTTCACACCCAGACATTTCCCAGAGCATGGCACAGCGTCCAAGGGCTTGTATTCTACAAATAAGTGAATCCTCGTGCCATCTTTTCTTCACGAAAGTGATACACACACCTGACAGTCCAGGTGATGTAAAAGAAAGCATGATTCATCAGATCATTCCACCTTTTTTCATTGCTCCCATCAAACCAAAGGGCTAGCCTTCACTCCCCACATACATCACTGAGCCTTGGGTGCCAATGACCCTGTCACAGGTTGCCTTTTCTTGGACCACTTTTGGTAGGTAATTTGAAAAAAAAAAAAACTGAGAACACCCCCAAGGCCTGCCATGTATATATATATATATATACTACAATCATTGGCGTTTGTTAGTGTGTTTGTCAGCTTTGTCGGTTTGTCAGTGAACTATATCCGGCCCACACCCATGCATTCATTTTCACCAAACTTGGTGTGGACACTACCCTACCTGAGTCCAAGAGAAAATTTGATTTTAGAAAGTCAGGGCCAAAAGTCAAGGTCAGATCAAGGTCACAAAGTTTTGTAGATGGACATTCCCAATGGTAAATTGAAATTGCTTACGATTAAGGTCCAAAGTGACATACTGTAGATCCATAAATGCAGTGAGGGACAAACCATATACATGCTTTCAAATGACATAATTACCTTTGACATTGAGTGACCTTGAAATTCAAAATTAGGATCACACTAACTTACAAAATGGTACCAATTAACATACTGTTTCTATGGATCACTAATAGGAAACCATATGTGGGTTCTTACTGAGACAATAACTTTTGACCTTGAGTGACCTTGAAAAGGTCAAAATGAAGGTCGTACGATTTTAAAATGCTCATAAATTTGAAATGGGTTCCAAGAGCCATGCTGTTACTATGGACCACTAATAGGAAACATATATGTGCAGAATTACCGTAAGTTGAGCCTGTGAGTAATTAAAACCAGTACTCAAATAGGGCTGATTTGATACATTATCCATGCTGTGTAGCAGGGGTACCTTGCCATCGATGAGTGCCCTTCTAGTTTTCTTCTTCTTTATGGCATATGGCTCTGTGCAGACAGAATGGCCCATCCTCCAAATGCATAGTGGCAGTTCTTTGGTTATAATTTAATGATTTGTTTGTAATAAATAATGGGTTTATATTGGCTTGCTTTTTAATATCTGAAATGTAATATTTTTAACTAATAAATAATATAAAATGATTGGCTTTCAAATAGTTGTCTTGAAGATATTCTATACCTTATAAATTCCATACCATTATTAATTCTAATTGCATATTTCAGGGGTGGAATGGTGGCGCAGTGGTTAGCATCGTCACCTCACAGCAAGAAGGTCCTGGGTTTGAGTCCCGGGCTTGGGCATTTTTGCATGTTTTCCCTGTGCTTGTGTGGGTTTCATCCAGGTGCTCCGTTTTCCTCCCACAGTCCAAAAACATGCATAGAAACTAATAGGAATATTTTATTTAAGCCTAATGCATATTAGGCTAACTGCTTTTGCAAATTGCTCCTAGGTGTGTGTGTGTGTGTGTGTGTGTGTGTGTGTGTGTGTGTGTGTGTGTGTGTGTGTGTGTGTG
>JAOUQZ010000047.1:7231178-7266178 GCA_028564935.1 Neosilurus hyrtlii
ACACACACACACACACACACACACACACACACACAAAACCATTCACACTCACACCAAGGGGCAATTTGGAACAGCCAATTAGCCTAACGAATATGTTTTTGGACTGTCAGGGAACCAGAGTGCCCGGAAGACACCCACACAGAAACACCTAAACCAGGACCTCTTTGTGATATCCACTACGTCACCATGCGGTCCTCTTCATGCGCATCTTCATGTCTTTAAAAGGATAAACTAGGAAGTGACCTATTGTGATGTATGGCTCAAGGTTTGCGTGGAGGACTACTATGATTGGTCAAACCTGTGGTGTAATACAATTTGGTAAAATTTGTCGAGAAGCTTTTGGTGAATCGTAAGGCTGCACAGAATGTATGAGGATTCATTAAATTCACATGAAATTGTGTGATCATGACTTTGCAAATTCCTGGACTGATGTGTCACTATATTGTGGCTTTATATAGAGTTTTTAATTGCTAATTAGTAATGCTAATAATAATTGCTATATTTTCCCAATTTGTGGGATGTGCCATGTAATGAGCAAATCACTTAGCAGTGCTCTACTGGGGGACCGAACTTTGTGTCCACTGTCACTGTTAAATTGGTAGCAAGCTGGAACCTAGAGGGACAACATGCAAGCATGCATTCGCAAATCAGTTATCAAAAAAAAAAAATATCAGGCAAGGATGTTCAAGATGAGTTTTTTCAAGGAGCACAAGGCTCTAGTAAGAAAAAGGCAGTGGCATAAATGTAAACACAAATGCATGCCATCATTTTCAAAGGCATCTGTTTGGGATTTCCATGGAAAACTTCAGTGGTGATAACACAAATCACTGGAAAAGAGCCGTCCATTTACTACGAAAGCCTGCAAAAATGACCTAATAACCCGAATTAATGCTACAGCTCATGTGAAAACCTTCCTACTTGACGCAGTTTTATTTACATTTACACCTGATACCCTTATCCAGAGAAACTTACATAAGTGCTTTGAAGTCACTATCAGTGAATACATTCAGTCAAATATCATCAGACAAAACTGAGTGCGTAGGGGAGTTTTTAATAGATAAACATAAGTATTAATACTAGTTCTTATCCAAGTACTTCCAAAAAAGGTAGGTTTTCAGATGTTGTTTAAAGACACCCAGTGACTCAGCTGTTTGGACATGATGGGGATGTTCTTTCTACCACCTTGGTGACAGAACAGAGAAGAGTTTAGATGCATGTTTTCCTTGTCTCATGATAGAAGGAGTGACCAGTATAGCAGGGTAATAAATCACTAATGCTTTGAGGTATATAAGCATAAGTGTTTTGAATCTGATGCGAGCAGCTACAGGAAGCCAGTGGAGAGAGGATAGCAGTGAAATGATGTGGGAAAACTTGTAAAGGTTGAAAATTATTATCATCATTTGTGTCCAGATGGTAAATTGTGCCTGGAACAGGATGTTCTGGAATAACTTTTGCCACCTTGAAAAGTGGAGCAAGCTGCACCCATCAGTGTTAAGTGGTGGTTCCCTATGGACAGTTGTGCCAGGGCAACTTGCTCCAAGTGCAAGTTCTACCTGTCAAGTGCCTCTTGTAAAAGCATGCATTGTTTCCAGTTTATTTCACATTTTTACTTTATTTTTACTTTCCGCATTTATATGCTGCGAGCTATATTACACAACATATGTGATGAATAAACAATCATGAATCTTGATACTGAACAGTTTTGGATGTTAGTATAGGTTTCCTCTTTGTTTCATCCATAGTGTCCTGGGTGTATTCTTACTTTTGCACCCAGAGTTCCTTAACCAAAGGATAGGCTCCAGATCCGCTGTGATCCTCACCGGGACGCAGCTGTTGCTAAAAATGAGTGACTGAATGAAAAAGTCATTTTAATTATTGGATAATAATGAAAATTTAGTTGAAAGATAAACCATACAGTTTGTAAAACTTTTAAACTAATTCCTCTCAGCAGTACACACACACACACACACACACACACACACACACACACACACACAAACGCACTCACAAACACACATACACACTAAAGTACTCCACTTCTGAACCATGACACGGAGAATGTTGAACCTGAAAGGAAAATAAACAGGCCACTTCTCAGCTGCCGAGTCCCGTTCCCAAGCCCTCGCCTGAGAAAAACCTCCCGAATGTTCAGGAGGAGGTTCAATCTCACTCAAGTCCATCCTTCTCATGTTCCTGTGCCATAACATACCTTTAATCTGGGCTATTTATAGCCATTTCCTGTCTCTTCGCACTGTGTGTGTGTTTGTGTGGTAAAAGAGGCAGACAGAGAAAGAAATGTCCCAGAGGACATGCTGTAGTAGCATGGGAAAAAATGCACCTCGACTTTGTAAAGGTTTTTTGGGAAAGGGGAACAATTCCGATTCGGTCTGCCTTAAATTCCCCGAGACAAAGTCACCAAGACTCTCTTGTATCCGTATCTGACTGCTTTCATGCCATGCAGTTAGCGAACATTTCTTACAAATGGCATTCTGGTTTAAATGTTTCTCAGGCTTATAGGAAAACATTATAAAGTAGTGATAATACACAATCTCCATGACAACAACAACTTCAGTGGAAATATCTGTCACCTTGACCAAAGGAGTCCATCAGAAACAATCTTTTCCTGATTGCAAAAACTTAGACGTATTTAAAGGTGGTCAGCATGATGGCATATTGGTTAGCATATCTGCATCATAACAAGAAGGTCCTGGGTTCAAGTCCTGGGCGTTTTTGTGTGGAGTTTGCATGTTCTTCCAGTGCTTGCGTGGGTTTCCTCCGGGTACTCTGGTTTACCCCCACAGTCCAAAGACATGCACATTAGGCTAATTGGCAATTCCAAATCGCCCCTTAGGTGTGGATGTGAATGTAAATAGTTGTGTGTGTATTGACCTGCGATGATATGGTGAGCAGTTCAGGGTGTACCCTGCCTTCGCCCGGTGTCAGCTAAGAAAGGCAACATCCTCCCTGCAACCTGAAGGATTAAGCAGTACAGCAAATGAGTGACATGATGAGCAATGACCATTTAAAGGCCAGATATTATACCCTTTGACAGATTTTTGTATTTAATTTCGGACACCAGTGGAGGACCAAAGTACGATTCCTAATCCAAAACACTCCACAGCTCTTCAGAAAGCTGCTTCCCCACCTCCCCTGACAATGTTGATTTTGAGGGTGCGCGCTGGATGGCCTGTTTGGCTTCCTCCTCCGTTTTATCTTCCTTTTGCTCTCGGTGCCTTCTATGCATTGATTGGTCACCGGAAAGCTCCACACTCGGTGCAGTTAAATGCAGACTGGGATTGGTGGACATACCTCTGTACATGGGGAGGGGCAGTGAGGGAGGCCAGTTATTCAGACGGCCTAACACACGGTGATGCACTAGTGTGCCCCAAATTAAAAAAATAAATTCTTTGAATAACTTGTGTTCACACCCAGCGCAAAGAGCCTGGAGGGAAAACTTAAGCAAGAGCTTACCTCATTATTTAACACTCTGGCATCGTCTAACATGGCTATTCAACACTATAACAACATTTATGTGTCAAAAAAAATGGAAAAAAGCACAACACCTCCTCTTTAATTGTAACATAGCCCAGAGAACCAGAAGATGTATACTAGCTTAACTATACCTGTTTATTCCTACTACCATGGTGATAAACAAGCTCATGAACTGATTTTCAATGCTTAAAGTGAGTATGCAAAAACAGTTTTAAGACATTCTGAACTTGGTCACTTCTAAATAGCTGAGTAAGATCAGCTGATGATGGCTGAATGGAAAGAAAAAAAGGGAAGGAAAGAAAGAAAGGAAGAAAGAAAACCAGAACGTGTCACCCGTCCAGATGAGCCGGCGTGAGCGGGCATTCGCTTCACAGAAATCACAGTAATGAATGGTAATGTCCCGTGACTGTTATTCAAACATGGGTATGGAGGAGAGAACAAACCAGGGCACAAGAGAAAAAGAGGGGGAAAGGAACACAGGCGAAACTTGGAGAAGAGACAGATCGGGCAGAGAGAAAGAGAAAGAGATGCTCTGCCAACAGATGGTAACATCCCGTGAATGTTATTCAAACATGAGGGCAGAGTAGAAAGCGAAGCAGGAAAAGGAGTGTGAGAAAAAGACGAGCAGAGGGAAACAAGGAAAAGAAGAGAAGAGAGACAGAAAGAAAGGAGGTGTCTTTACAGACGTTGGAGCCTTGCTATGCTGCTCTTGGCCACACATTGGCCCGGTTCGGTTTGAGCCAGAGGCGTCGCGGCGCCACCTCAAAGAACGTTCCGCTCACTCGGGCGTTCTTTCGCAGCACATGGCATTGATTTGTGTAAAGCCTGGCCAATTAGGAGGCCACAATCACGCGGCATGGATTCCCTCCAACCCCTGACGGAAGAAGCTCCACACACTCGACTCGCTCTCCAGAGTGTTTCCTGAGTGAGATCGTGCTTTGCTAAGGATTTGGAGCGAAGACGAACCCAATATGCTTGACGCCAGCCTTGTGATGATGGACAATTAAACATCTCTATCATGCCTGCATCTTTTCAAATATTACATTAATACACACAAAACCTCATTTAAACCTCAAACCATCATCCAGTAATGTCTTTATCTATTGTTTTTTGTTTTTGCCGTATAAAAGAGTTTAGTTTCTCAGTAAGCCGACCAGATACAAATACTTTTGAGTCTTTACCAGATATTTGGCATCATCACACAGCAATACGATGACAACAAATACACTTCCCAATACCAGAAATAGTTTCTCACACTCCCGGCTGACTTTGTAATATGCCTGAGAAGGTTATTTTGTAGTCCAGTTGTTCATTCAGCTGTCCCTGTTAGGAAAGGGTTTCATTCAGGACTCTGGGAAGTTGCTGGATGGAATGTGGGGCAGTGTCCAGTTCAGGATGCTGGTGGGTTTCAAATCCAGGAGCTTCTGCACAGCAGGTTGCTCCAGCGCACCAGATTTAGATCCATTTCAGGGAAAACAGAGCACATGCTTCAAAGGTCTGTCCATCTTCCTACAAATGTTTTTTTTTTTTCCCCTGGTGAGTCACACAACCACAGAGATATGCTACATTGAGGTTTCGTCCTGATGGAATGTCAGAGAAACCTGATTCAGAACCAGAAATGGAACTAATTCATATGAAGCCTGTTCATAAAGTCATTTATGTACTATATACGTGAGGAGGATCTTTCCTGGACACATTTTTCTAAAATCATATAACATTCACTTTCTCACTCACTCATTTGCCAAATCAATTAATTGCAGGGTTGCAGGGAGGCTGGAGCCTATCTCAGCTGACAATGGGCGAAGGTGGAGGACACCCTGAACAGCTCACCAGACCATCTCAGGGTCAAAATCATATCAATATACCTCTGTATTCACCTTGCGATAGACATGGCCTGTTTATGGTGTAACCCACCTCTTGCCCAAAGACCGTGATTGGCTCCAAATCTCCCTCATTCTGGATGGATGGATGGATGGATGAATGAATGGAGTATTGAGTCTTATATGGCACCACAATTGTGGATTGCATTTCAGTTCATCTCTGAGTCTCGTTGCTGTTACTTTATACACTAGCAAGTAGTTCGAAGTGTTCTGCTAATTAAGGGCATATTTCAAATGTGGTATAAAACATTTTACTGGTATTTATGAATTTACTAAATTTAATATTGTTTGGCAAATATAGCTTTAGTGTAATTTAATGCAAATAAATAATATAGTTTAATATAATTGGAGTGCAACAACAGCGGATTTTTAATTACTAATAAATTGCTAAATGGGCTTCTTCCTAAAATAAGGGTTAAATCGAGGGTCTGTTGACTAACACTTTAAAGCTCGTGGAAGATCTATTGCATTTGTCAGTTTGGCTGCTCTAACTTCTTCATTTTAAACTATTTCTTGTTTATGTGAGGACACTTACTTCTGAACCGTTGCTGTACGATAAATCGTAGCCACATGTCATGCAGCTTTTGATCTGTCATCAATGGGAGACGATGTAAAACCCTCATACAGCAATGCAAAGCCTTTCACAACAGGAGGATATTGTACTGAATCAGTGAAGGAGACAAATCCCAGACGGCCACTTTTACTACATCAGCCTGGTGTGGACGTTTCGCTGCAGCTCAGAGTGCCGCCGAAAGCGATCTAATAAAAATACAGTGAGACTGGGTGTGTAAGGGAAACCTCGGATCCCGTTTTTTCTCCCATCAATAAAGCTTTTAATGAGATAATTTCATTGTAATCAGGATGTGAATGAGACCAGGAACGAACTGCTGAGGTAGAATAGGGGGGGACAGAGAATGCAGATAGAGGAAGAGACAGAGAGAGGGAGGAAATGTAACATGACGAAAGGGTCTTCCAGCAGACTGCGCGACGCCTCAGAGCCTCCTCGGACAAATATTCTGGCTGAGCTCTGTTTGCCTGGCACTTACTCGCCTTGCATGGCTGCTGCTATGGCCATGCACGAGATATAAATGATGTCACCAAAAACAGGTGGAGTTGAGCTTACTTGTAGATTCACCAGAGAAGTTTAAGATTACAGGTCATGTCTGAGTCATTATTGTGTCTCCTTTTCAACTTTTCAACTTTTCAACAGCTCTAATTCTATTATAAACATGGATGTACATCATAATTTAGTTGGGTTCACTAATTATTCTGTGAAACAGCTTTACGACACCCACTTTAGGAAGAAAAGTAATAAGGAGCAGTGTGTTGATATGTGCTACATGTTGCAGATCTCATTAATGTTGGTAAACGAGTACAGATTCAGAAATGTGACTGCATGTTTCATGTTTTGGGATTCATTTGTGAAAATACCAGATTTGGCATCATCCCAGGATGTAATGTCCAAAGGAAATATTTTCCGGCTGGACAGAACCTGAGTGTTGAATAGGTTCCTGTTTTACAGAGGCAGTTATTAAACTATATATTCCGACAAAATTGGAAACAGCTATTAGAGTATAAGAAAAGCTTAAAAAGACCTACTGTTTAAAATATTTATTTTATAATGATTATTCCACAAAGATGCTGGTATTTAAACAGCATTTTAGAAATTAGTAACAGTGGTTTTATATCCTCTTGGCGTTATTCCTCTTTTGGATTTCAGTGTCAAAACAGGAGTCGGACATGCTTCCTGGTACATTTGCCACTGTGAAATGTTTACTCTTCAAGAATAAAAAAAAAAAACCCCACAAAAAACAGTTTTGTTCCTTGTTATATAGAAAGTCATTAAAAGGACTATTGAGATTAAAACAAACATCAGCGGCAGCCATAGAGCTCGTCGATCAAATGAGTTGGGAGACCACCAACATGTGCTTCTTGGCTTCCTTCCCTGCATGTCCAGCTTTTGTGTGTGTATCCAGAGATCTAGTTATTTTTTCAAACTAAGAACCCTGGAGAAAGAAAGTAGAACATGTTTACCTGAATTAGAGAGATTAATAAGGAATACTCCCTCTTAAAGAAATAAATAAATAAAATTAAATACCGTCCCTTTTTTTTTAAGTTGTATTTTTCATAGTTATTTCAGACATCAACTACAGCTGGATTGCAGGAAAGAATAAAATGTGTCTCCACTGACTTCTGTAAGCCATCCGAATGTTAGAGGAACATAATCTTCTTGGCTTGGCCTTTCAAAACTGTGGCCTTAAACCAACACTTCTTTGTCACCCCCACACCCCACCGCACCACCACCCTTTTGAGTCAGCTACTAGCACAGCCCCATGGCTTTCTCTGTCTTCTTTCAGTGTGTCCCTCCTCCTTTTCTTGGCCTTGGGAGCACTTGGGATATTACTTGTGGTTCTGAAGCAAATAATCAGGAATTAAAAAATGGATTCCACAGACCTCACGCCTAGCAACGGGCCTTTTGCCATCTGCTCAGCCCAAAGGGGCGACCATCACTGAGGAGCCTCTGTCACCTGTTCCTGCGCTCATCTTTGTCAATAAGATAGAGATCACTTCCAAATACAAAGGTATCCATGGACGTCTCCTTCGACAGGGCCTCTTTATTTCCATACAGCCTTCTGAAAGCCTGTGTTAGCTCGGATACACCTGGTAATAATTAAATACTTGTGTGAGAAGATTTAAAACCCTTCTAACATTGTTACAGCTTATGAATATTTCAGACACTTTGAGGTGGGTGAATTTACAAGCCGAATACATAATCTTAGGCTTTACTGTTTAGTTTATATTAATAGCTTGGAAATTATTGAATTTTATTTTAAATTTTAAATTATTATAAAAGAACTGCTACTACTATTAATGTTAGCTAAATAAATAAAGATAAATTTTTTTAAAAATTGCCCCAATGTCCCAATTGCCCACGTTTTTTTAAAAGGAAAATAGGAAATATTGAATATGATGGCCCGGTGTTTTAAATATTATTATTATTATTATTATTATTATTATTATTATTATTGTTATTATTGTTATTATTATTATTAATAATATTATTATTATTATTGTTGTTATTATTATTTTTATTATTATTATTATTATAAAATGATTATTATTATTATTATTATTATTATTATTATTGTTGTTATTATTATTATTAATATTATTATTATTATTATTATTATTATTATTATTATTAATATTATTATTATTGTTATTATTATTATTATTATTATTATTATTATTATTATTATAAAATGATTATTATTATTAGTAGTAGTAGTAGTAATAGTAGTAGTGGTAATTTTTTACCCCTCAGCCCCCTAAGTTGCATTCCGCACACTAACTCAAAAAGTCATCACCATTTTTGTGTGGATGTTGGGACTGGGTAACCTCACACGTGATTTTCTTTGCTGTCTGCTATCAGAAGTTTTGACCACATTGTGGGGTTTTTAACTATTATTATTATTATTATTATTATTATTATTATTACAAATTACTCACTCACTTACTCACTCCAAACCACTTAATCCTGCTGGAGCCTATCTCAGCCGGCACTGAGCAAAGGCAGGGTACACCCTAAAATGCTCTCCAGACCATCACAGGGCCAACACACACAATCATTCACACTCACTGTCACACGTAGGGACAATTTGAAATAGCCAGTTAGCCTCATGTGCAAGCCTTTGGACTGTAGGAGGAAACCGGAGTACCCGGAAGAAATGCTCAAAAAAAGCATAGAGAGAACATGCAGACTCCACACAGAAATGCCCTCACCTCACTTTCTCCTGGTGCTACCCTAAGTCCACTTTACACCTCGGCTAACTGATAGAGCTCGCCCGCTTCTTCATTCTATGTGTTTTCATTGACGTTCCCAGATCACTAAAGCCACTGTATAAATCACTAACTCTCCAAAAGTTCATTTTAAAAGTGGCTTCCTATACAGTATGTAGATCATAGAAACCACCATTTACCTATTTTATACTTAGAGGAAATGAGATTCGCTTAGCTAGTTCACAACAGCGTTTTCTCTGCTACATATAGTTTCATTTCAGTAAACAGTTCCGAAATAACATACTCATGCAAAACATGCTTCTTGCAGTGCAAACTGCACTCTACTGTATCATACTCTGCTTCATACTCTCTAGTCCATATGTGTTAATAGGAAAAAATCGGTAATGCATTCTCACACCTAGGGGCAATCTGGAACAGCCAATTAGCCTAATGTTCATGTGTCTGGTCTGTGTAAGGAAACCAGAGTACCCAGAGGAACCCCACGCAAGCACTGGGACTACAGTGACTCGAACCCAGAACTTTCTTGGCGAGAGGTGGACATGCTATCCACTACATCACCATGCTGTTCATTATTGTTATTATATTATGTTATGTACTCATTACACATTAGAGTACCGTAGATACAGTACAGTGTGTATGAGCATTTTACATCACAGATTACACACAGTATGCCGATTTAAATGAATTACTACTTTGGTCTATATGTTTGCAGGTGAGCTGAAATAATATTCTTCATTCATCTGGACACAGATAGTGACCATGTGCTTCTTTCTTGCTTTATGGTTTGGAAGTCTTTTGTGGCATTGAAGCCTAAGGGTTTGAAACATTGGCCAGCAAAGTATTAAAGCTTCCAAAATTTACAACTGCAAGAAAGGGGGCAGAAACATGAATAAAAGCCCCACATTGTCCACAGCCCAGGTTCTGAGATTAATCATTGACCCCTTCCTGGTAGGACATGGAGACAATGGGAGGAGAAGTAGGCCAGGCTGTGTCTTTATAGCCGACAAAGGCCATCTCAGACAGCATTAAGCCATAGGGGGTGTCGTTCACCTGGGGGGGATGAACAGCTGCGGATCCCCCCCCCCCCCCTCCCCCTTTACGGCACCAAATCCAATCTGAAATGTAGACGGGCATCTGAAACCTTTTCCATTAACCCAGTGACTGTAGGTGCACAGCTTGTGTGAATCCTTGACTCTGGGACTCTCTGCTCATATTACAGTAATCCATATGTCCTCTTGTGGTGTCACGTAAATGCAAAGACACAAGCGAGTAAAAACCTGAGTACATGGATGACACTTTTATGCTGATCATTCACAAACGGGATCAGAAATGTTGTGAATAATGGTAGGGTAGTGATTTCACCACCGGGGGCACTAATATGACAAATCTTAATACGTCTATATATATAAATGAAAAGAGAGAGGTGAGTATGAATACATCTGTAGAATAGTTTGGCTATGGTTGAAGAAATATTTAAACTTGAGTGCAAAGGGGGCAGCCGTAGCCTAATGATTTGAGAAGTGGCTTTGGGATCTAAAGGTTGCTGGTTCAATTCCTGAACCATCAGTAAAAATGTGTGGTGGTGGTGGATGAGCTACGCCTTCCTTCCTCCACATTAATAGCTGAAGTGCCCTTGAGCAAGGCACCTAACCCACTACTGCTCTCCGGGCGCTACAATGTGTAGCATTCACTGCTCCGAGTGTGTGTGTGTGTGCTCACTTTGGATGGGTTAAATGCAGTCAAAGTCAAAATTTCCCTTGTGGGATTAATTATATACAGTATATTTTAAAATAATAATTAATTAATTGATTAATTTTTAAAAAGGGTTTATGTATCTTTGGGACAAGTTACATACAAGACATTTTTCGATCAAACAGACTCTGTTGTGATGCAGTTGTATCAAAAATAACGCAAAGTTGTTTTTTTATTTTTTATTAAAATAGACTGAGAGGGGAAACAATATATTTTTAAGATTTTGATGATGGTTTTATGATAAAATAATTAAAGATCCTTTTAGGATTGAATCGAAACATTCTATAATAGCACTGCCTTCATAAATACCTTCAACTTTTTTTGTACCATCTGAAAAACTTTTCAGATAATAAATAAATATTATTTGTATTCATCACTCAGCTCATTTGATTCTACTATAAATTAAGGTTGCTATGAAACATGTCATTGGTTTAAGCTGTAAAATTGTGTTTTAATCAATATATTTTGTAACTAGACATAAAAAAGCTGGTCCGAGACCTTTGAAGGTCCATAGTTCCTGGGGTTTATTTTGTGATAATAACTGGCTCTCTGTACATTATCCCTGAATAAGTTTAATATTAGTACAGTTTGGTGGCACAGTGGTGTAGTGGTTAGCACCACCTCACAACAAAAAGATCCTGGGTTCGCTACTTGGGCTTGGGGTTTTTCTGTGTGAACTTTACATGTTCTCCCTGTGCTTGCGTGGGTCTCTTCTGGGTCCCCCAGTTTCCTCCCACAGTCCATAGACATGCACATTACTTTAACTGGCTGTTTCAAATTGCCCCTAGGTATGAGTGTGAGTGTGAAAGGGTTGTGTGTATGCCCTGCAACGGTCTGGCGAGCTGTTCAGGATGTACCCCACTTTCCCCCAGCGTCGGCTGAGTCAGGTTCCTCCCTCCCTGCGACCCTAATAGGATTGAGCGGTTTGGCAAATGAACAAATTGTAAATATTAAAATGTTTTTCACTCTATTATTTATCCTATTACATGTCATATTAAATGATGGCATGGTGTGTATCGGTAAAATAGAAAAAGGGTCGACAGTTTTTTTTTAAGAAAGACTCACTCGCTCACCCATTTGCCAAATCCTATCAGGGTCGCAGCGAGGCTGGAGCCTACCTCAGACAATATTGGGCAAAGGTGGTGTACACGCTGGGCAGCTCGCCAGACCATCGCAGGGCAACACATGCAATTATTCACACACACACATCCACATCGGGGCAATCTGGATCAGCCCACTATCCTAGTGTAGGGCAGTGGTAGCTTCGTGGTTAAGGCGATGGGTTACTGATCTGAAGGTCAGCGGTTCAATCCCTACTATCACCACTGTTGGGCCCTTGAGCGAGGCCCTTAACCCTCAATTGCTCAGTTGTATAAAAATGATAACTGTAAGTCAAGAGCCAAATGTTGAAAATGTAAATGCATGTCTTTGGACTGTGGGAGGAAACCAGTGTACCCAGAGGAAACCCATGCAAGCACAGGAATAACTCCATATGGCCCAGGACTCGAACCCAGGACCTTGTTGCTGTGAGGCGGACGTGCAAACCACTGTGCCAAGACAGACACATCTGTGGTTAAACGCTTATTGTAATTACTTAACAGTTATATAAATACTTATATATAGGTTTATACACTCTAAACACATGACTAAAGCCTGAGGCACTGTTTTCCAGCATCTGTGCTGAAGAGAACATCTCTTTCCACGGTTATCCATTTAAAAACCACTCTACGTAGTCATGTGGTTGGCAAAATGGAGGAGTTTAAAAGTCTCGAATACCTCTAACACAACTAATTTAGGTAGAACTGAGAGATAGCTTAGCAGCCCTTTGATACATCAAATCAAAAAGAACTTTGGGTAAAGATGTGACAAGAGCCATATTGAACCCAGATGGGAGGCTGCCTCTAGTTAAAGATCTGCTCATCAGTTGAATCGGAGCAGTGCCTTTCATCTGGACTGAACTCAGGAATGTGTTCATTTAATCTACAATCAACTCTGCAGTTCTGTGGGTGGGCAAGATGAACAATATGGGAACGTGACAAGCACCCATATGAGGATGTGGAGACTTCATCAAAAGAAAAAAGACATGTTGAGCAGGAAGGAGATGAAGCAGGGCTCAGACGCAGACAACAGGCCAGCGTGATTGGTTCGGCTTCGTCTCTAAAATGCTGGAACGAGAGCAGGTCACGTCATGGGCATGTATTGCATTGCTATGACAACAAGCTGAGCAACTGAAGTTATCTTTATAAACACCCAAAAAAGCATGAACATGATCCGTTGTAATACGTAGATGTATTATTAAGTGGAAAAAATGAAATTAATATGACATGAAATTAAATGTGGGCGGCACGGCGGCACAGTGGTTAGCACGTTCGCCTCAAAGCAAGAAGGTCTCAGGTTTGATTCCCAGGCTCAGGTGTTTCTGTGTGGAGTTTGCATGTCCTCCCCATGCTGGAGTGGGTTTCCTCCAGGTACTCTGGTCTCCTCCCACAGTCCAAAAACCGGCACAGTAAACTGAATGGCTGTTCCAAGTCGCCCCTAGGTGTGAGAGTGGGTGTGATCGGTTGTGTGTGTGTGTGTGTTTGCCCTGCGGTGGCCTGACAAGCTGTTCAGGGTGTACCCTGCTTTCACCCAGTGTGGGCTGAGATGGGACCCTAATTAGGATTAAGTGGATTAGAAATGAATGAATGAATGAAATTAAATGTTGCTGTGAATCATTGGGGTGACACAGCAGCGGAGTGGTTAGCATGTCCGCCTCATAGCCAGAAGGTCCTGGGTTCAAGTTCCGGGCTCAGACGTTTCTGTGCGGAGTGTGCATGTTCTCCCAGTGCTCGCATAGGTTTCCTCCAGGTACTGGGGTTTCCTCCCACAGTCCAAAGACGTGCACATTAGGCTAATTGTCTGTTCCAAATTGTGTGTGAGTGTGAATGGTTGTGTGCATTGTTGTGCAATGGTCTGGCGAGATGTTTAGGGTGTACCCCGCCTT
Organism: Neosilurus hyrtlii; assembly: GCA_028564935.1. NCBI lineage: Eukaryota > Metazoa > Chordata > Actinopteri > Siluriformes > Plotosidae > Neosilurus > Neosilurus hyrtlii. The sequence continues at coordinate 7,245,087 of JAOUQZ010000047.1, forward strand.
TGCCCAGTGTTGGCTGAGATTGGCTCTGGTCTTCCCACGACCAGTAAATAAGTGAATAGGTGTGAATCAGTGATCTAAGGAGACATTTTACTGGCAACTGTAGCTCTCACGGACGCACTAACGGACTTCTTCCGTTAGACCATTCCAGTCAGACAGGATGTTTTGTATCCTCCACTCTGTTATCCTTAATCTTCCCGTCTCTTCTCACAATGCCTTGTATTTTGTTTCCCATTAAGACTCTCACTCCTAATTTTGCATGACATGTTGGTGTCCTACAACATCCTACGATATTTTTTTTCCCAAAGCCTTAGAGAGTGTTATTTCATTCTACACTATACAAATATGCTTTCTACTCTCCTCGTAAAATCCACCATATCTTGATATTACTTTTAACCTCTGCATTAGGACACACCCACATCTGATTAGGTAATGATTTGGCTCTCAAGCCAACTATGTGGGCTGATCCTTAAAGAGGTTTGCTGGTTCCTGGCTCCAGCACTAGCATCTGATCTTCAGCCCACGTTAAACATCTCTTAGTCAGATTTTAACAAGGAAGGTTGAGGAAATATAATACACAAAGGAGCCAGTCAAAGGATTTCTTGATTAAGGATGATATTATTGTGGGGGGAGGGGGGTGGAGATTCCGCTTACCTCTTAGTAAAACGCAGCTCAAAGTGCAACTCGATCTCGATGGTGCTTAAAGTGTCAGTTCAGTGAAAACTTAACTGCTGATTCTACTCAGTAGGAAATAAAGCGTCAGCTTCAGACATTTGGCTTCTTGATTTAACCTGTGACGGCTTGGCAGCAATTAGCAAAATGAAGCCTAGTAAATATGTGCTAAGCAAGCCGCAGCCCAATAAAATAAGATTACAAACTTTTACAGTGTTGAACATGTGAGGGTACTCACACATCCAGTGTTTGTAAAAAGTCCAGTAAATGATGTTGAGTGTAAGAATGAGAACAAAAGCTTCAGTTATTTAGTGAAATTAGATGGAGATACATTTATATATAGCGACTTAAGATGATTGGAGCGGCACAGTGGCATTGTGGGAAGCACTTCCGCTTCACGGCAAGAAGATCCTGTGTCCGGCAAGGGCCTTTCTGTGTGAAGTTTGCATGTTCTTCATGTGCTTTTAACATTGTAGCCCTTGTAAGCAAAGCTAAAAGCACGGCGGTCACCCAACCAGTCTGTCGTTATTAAAATGTGAAAATATGGACCATAGAAATCTCATTTTAATTTGCTTTTTCATTCTCTTTCCGTAAAGTACTTAAACTTTGTAAGGGGTTTAATAAGATGCAATTACACAGCTTCTAGGCTCTGTACCTGCTGCACTTCACCTGGATCTGTCCTAAATAAACAACAAATAATAATAGCAGGCTGCACGGTGGCGTAGTGGTTAGCACGTCCGCCTAACAGCAAGAAGGTCGTGGGGTTCAGAGCGTTTCTGTGAGGAGTTTGCACGTTTTCCCTGTGCTTGTGTGGGTTTCCTCCGGTTTCCTCCCACAGACCAAAAACATGCACAGTAGGCTAATAGGCTGTTCCAAATTGCGAGTGTGAGTGTGAATGTGAATGGTTGTATGTATATTGGCCTGGCGAGCTGTCCAGGGTGTACCTTGCCTAATTAGGATTAAGCAGCTTAGAAAATGAAAGAATGAATTAATAATAATAATAATAATAATAATAATAATAATAATAATAATAATAATAATAATAATAATAATACTTAAAAATCTTGTTTTAATTTATTATTCATTATATTTCTATATAGAACTACCATAACTCTAAAAATGGTTTAAAAAGATGCCATTAAGCAGCTCTAAGGTTTTCTACCTGCGAGCACTGGGACCTCATCTGCACCGTCAATGTTTAAAATGTATTTTTTTATTAATTAATTATTAAATAAACCATAAAAATCACATTTTAGTATGCTTGATTTTGCTTAGCTGCCCATGTAGTATTTACTAAAATGATTATGCACCTCGGGCTCAGTATATGTCTCAAAAACGATTCTTCTGCTACATCCATCTCACCATTGTTACTTATGCTATGCTTGTATTCATTGAATGGCATCTCATTCAGTCTTTATTCAAACCCCATGTTCAGTGTTCTTGAGGTTCTTGAAGGTTCTGGATCCATCACAGCCATGACCAGGATAAAATGCTACCTGATGGTGAATAGTGGTTTTAGCCTTTTTGTGCAGTGAGGTCTTATCATGTGAAAGAAAACACACTTGACTGTGAGCTTTGCGTTTTGTGTGCAGTGTTATTGGAGTGGAATGTAACACTATGATTCCTTAAATATGAAAGAAACAAGGCATGAGTTACATTTCCAGTGCTGAACCAAAAGAAGAGGATATAGTGTGTGTAATGTTAATAGATGAAAGGCATTTCAGACCCTGAGCATGCATAAGACTAATCAGGACACAGCTAGAATTTAGATTAAATTGAATACAGTACAGTCTGATAACAAATGGAACAATGATGTCTTCATTTGCTTTAGTTCCCTCAGTCAGTCTCTTATAATCACCAGTAATAAGAGATTCATCAGGGCACATTTCTAAAGCCATTACTGTCTGAAGGATCCTGGTGAAAAGAGGAAAACTGGTACAAGGAGATCTGTTCAGATGTGCATGGAAGTCTGTAAAGACCTCAATAAAGACCAGAAACAGGAGGCAAATTGACCCCTCAGGCAACAGAATGCTGGACTATGGTGAGACAAAGACTGCGTTTCTTTGCACCGAAAACAACTTACCGTTATGTGCCAAGGGGAATTCTCCAACTGAAGATAATAACAAATTACATCTTTTTATTTAAGCACGTGGACTTATCTCAACTCAGTCCCAACTTAGTTTAGAACTGCATCATCCATCATTTCTGTGATATCTCAGTTTATACTGTAGTTTAAGCTAAATCTGAAAGTTTTCAGTGTTGATAAAGCCGCCTCTGTTCGTGGAGCGTGAGGCGACATGTAATTGTGCCGAGGAATGTATGACAGACTGCCATCCACAAAGAGCTCATCTAACGGGTGACAGTGCAGCACGTATTTATAGAATACTGTCCTCACAATGAGAATTCATCTGCCCACGAGTTGCTACGACACAAAATGTGAGTTCGGCTTTGTTCCGAACTGTGGAACATCGACAAACTGACGCATCTTTGGAAACGTGGCAGGATCTAGTTGACTTGAAATGGCAGGTTTAGTGCAGTGTATAGGGAACGCAAGCGGGGAAATGACACTCTAACACACTTTTGTCCTTTTTCTCGTTCACTTCCTCAGTTCTGAGCTCAGGTGGCACAGTGGTGTAGTGGTTAACACTTCCGCCTCACAGCAAGAAGGTCCTGGGTTCGGGTCCCGGGCTTTACATGTTCTCCCTGTGCTTGTGTGGGCTTCCGCCAGGTACTTCGGTTTCCTCCAACAGTCCGAAGACATGCGCATTAGGCTTATCGGCTGCCTAGGCGTGAGGGTGAATGGTGGTGTGTTGCCCTGCAATGGACTGGCCAGATCTTCAGGATGTACCCCACCTTCACAACTGAGATAGGCACCAGCCTAGGATTGTGCAGCTCAGCAAATGAATCAGAAACATTAGAAACGGTGTAGATTAAACTGCAAAACAAATCAACTCTAACTATAATCAAAGCAAGTGTAGTGCATTTCAACAGTCATTAATTTATTCCTATCTACAATTTTTCACATCGTTGCTGTCATCATGCATGTACCCGTAATTTTTTTTTTTGCAGAATTAAGAGTGAATTGTGCATATTGTAGTAAACTGTTCTGCCATCAACATTACAAAGTTGCTCCTTACACCAAAGCCGACCAGTGAAGGAGACAGAAACATCATCATGAGCAGCAGGTGATGAGGAATGGTACTCCCACATTTATAGAGAAGGAATACCCATGCCATATATTGTAATCAGTTAATCATTGCTCGTTGTCGCTATTTTATCGTGTCTTGAGGAGAGGGGAAAAAGGACGAATACATCCCTTCAGGCAAGTGAAACCAGGCTCCAACACAAAGACTTTCCACCAGACGCAGTAAGAAACACATGAAGCACCACATTGTGCGATCGCCACAATGGACACTCTGTCACCATCCTCACCATCCGCTAATTTTATTTGCCTGCGAGGTAGCGTAGAAATTCCCCAAGAATTCCTCTCAAATGTGTATGTGCGTGCGTGCGTGCGTGCGTGTGTGTGTGTGTGTGTGTGTGTGTTGGAGGGACTGAATGCACAAGCATAGACCTTTACTTTGTGTAACTTTCTGACCAATGAGGTGTTTACATGTACTTCACGGAATTTAGCTGAATAAGTGACCTGAGTGGAAATCACTCAACTGATATTTTAAATAAGTATTCATAACACTAAAGCCATCCATCTATCCATTATCTATACCACTTATCCATCAGGGTCACGGGGAAGCTGGCTCTAATCCCAGCTACCTTTAGGCTAGAGATGGGGTACACCCTGAACAGGTTGCCAGTGTACTGCAGGGCTAACAGCAAACACAAACATCCATTCACACTCACCTTCACACATATGAGCAATTCACAGTAGTCAGATGACTTCATGTGCATGACTTTGGACTGTAGGAGGAAACTGGAGGCAGCCGTGGACTATTGATTAGAGAAGTGGGTTTGGGGTTGAAAGTTTCCTGGTTCAGTTCCCGGACCAGCAAGAAAAATGACCTCCTCCTTCCCCTTCCTCCACCTTCACAGCTGAAGTGCCCTTGAGCAAGGCACCTTACCCCCAACTGCTCTCTAGGCGCAGTGTTGTGGCTGCTCACTGTCTACGTGTGTGTGTGTGTGTGTGTGTGTGTGTGTGTGTGTGTGTGTGTGTGTGTGTGTGTGTGTGCTCACTCTGAATGGGTTAATTACAAAGCCAAATTTCCCTTGTGGGATTTATTCAGCATATCATAATTAAAATAAAAGTAAGAACCAGGAGTACCCTGAGGAAACCCATACAAAGACGTTGCGAACATACAACCTCCACACAGAAAGCCCGTTAACTGAGATTCAAACCCAGAATCTCTTTGCTGTGACGGGACAGTGAATTTAATTATAAAATACATTATATAAAAAATAAAATCTATGCTAATGTGTATACTCAGCCTTTCAGTATAACCTTATAAAATACCAAAAGAAAAAAGTTTCTTCCAGCACAAGGATTTAATTTGAGCTCTTAATCTTTGGCATCAGCCAGCTCACAGTAACTTTAAAGTGCTGCCATGTCTGCAAAAACCTAATCTTATTCCCAAGAGGTCTAACTTAGTTTAGGACTTTATGATTTATAATCATAATCCAAAATATGTGTATGTATATAGAACCATGAGAGTGCTTGACAAAATTTTGGACTGTTTGAAAAGCCAATGAAATATTTACCCAGCAAATTAAGTACAAGTGCTCAAGTTTTACCAAAACATGAGAATTCATATTTAATTTTGGTTTTAATTCTGTTTTAGTTGCTTATCCAGTACTTTGTTTCATTCATGTGCATAGAAATGCTCTAGAGCAACGATGGATTTTATTTACACAGAGGTAATTGAATTAAATATTTCTGCATAAGGGCGTCACGGTAGCACAGTGGTTTGCATGTCCACCTCACAGCAAGAGGTCCTGGGTTCGATTCCCGGGCTTAGGGCGTTTCTGTGTGGAGTTTGCATGTTCTCCCTGTGCTTGCGTGGGTTTTTTCCGGGTACTCTGGTTTCCTCCCACAGTCCAAAAACATGCACAGTAGGCTAATTCGCTGTTCCAAATTGTCCCTTGGTGTGAGAATGAGTGTGAATGGTTGTGTGTGTGTGTGTGTGTGGGTGTGTGTGTGTGTGTGTGTGTGTTGCCGCTACAATGGCCTGGCGAGCTGTCCAGGGTGGACCCCGCCCTCACCCAGAGTTGGCTGATGGGCACCAGCCTCCCTGCAACTCTAATTAGAATTAAAAGTCTTAGAAAATGAATGCATGAAAGAATGAATGTCTACATAAAGGATGGAACGGTGGCGTAGTGATTAGCATGTTCGCCTCACAGCAAGAAAATCCCGGGTTCGAGTCCCGGGCGCAGCAAAGGCATTTCTGTGTGGAGTTCTACACCGTGCCTGCCTGGGTCTCCTACCACAGTCCAAAGATATGCACATTAGGCTAACTGGCTGCTCCAAATTGTCCCTAGGTGTGAGTGTGTATAATTGTGTGTGTTGCCCTATCATGGTCTGACAATCTGTCCTTCACACAGTGTCGGCTGAGATGAGTTCCAGCCTCCCGGTGACCCTAATAAGGATCAAGCGGTTCGGCAAATGTGTGAGAGTGTTTCTACATTTAAAAAATTCTATAAAGTACAGTCAATAGTAATACATGAAACAAAGACCATAAGTCCAAAGTCTTAGGTAGTTGAGCTGTAAGTTGTACTGAGCATCTTACAGAACCAATCAGAGTTCTCCTGGTGATTTCGACGGTCACACTTGCTTCCTTTTTTGCATGCAGAACGCAGCAGCCTTGGTTATGTTTTTGTCTGAGAATGTGTTCTTTATTACCACACAAACATTTTTCTCACTCATTTACCGAACCTTTTAATCCCATTAGAGTCGTGGGGAGGCTGGAGCCTATCTCAGCATTGCAGAGCAACACACTAACAACCATTCACCCTCACACCTAGGGGCAATTTGAAACAGACAGTTAGCTTAATGTGCATGTCTTGGGACTGTAGAAGGAAACCGGAGTACCCGGAGGAAACCCACGAAAGCACAGGGAGAACATGCAAACTCCCCACAGAAACACCCGAGCTCAGGAATCGAACCCAGGATGTTCTTGCTGTGGAAGATAATAAGCCAGTAAAAATACATAGTGGGTGATGGGAGTTTACATGGAATACTCAAAAACATAGCACAGGAATCGAACTAGCCCTTCTTGCAGTGAGGCGGACGCACTAACCATTACACCACCGTGCCGCCCTTTATTTATTCATTCATTTTCTGAACCGCTTAAGCCTAATTAGGGTCACGGGGAGGCTATGTGAGACCTGGACAGCTCGCCAGGCCATTGCAGGGCACCTGAAAACTAATGTTTGGAAATGTAAAATGATTTTATGAAGTCATAAAATAAAAATCTATAGTAAACTTTATACTGTAAACTATGATGCCTAGACTTTTGCCTTCAAAAACAACGCCTCACAATAAAGAAATACTTTCTTCATGCCACCTAATCTCCGAGAATTTATTTCTAATAGTGGATGTAGACATTGATTTTCTTCATCAAGTCTCATTGGAGATGTTTGCAATGCGCAGTTCACTCTGAAGATGAATACAGCCTCACACAACAGCGCATTGTGTTGCGGAAACTATGCTGTAATAGGATTTCAGGCATCTCTCTCTCCTGTGAATAAACCATAAACATGGTGCAAAGAGACGGAAAGGAAAAGACATTATGTACACCCTTTAGCACTGATTTTTTTTTTCTCTGTATTGTTCATAAATAGTAAAATATTGGTCACACATGCTTTTAAATAGGGTCTGTCTCTCTGTTTAGACAAAGCACATAACTCAGAAAAAGTACCTGTCAGTTGAGAATAATTCCTATGTGATTAGTTTCGAGCATGAAATATATATTTTTCCCCAAATATGAAATGATTCTTCATACTGTTTTGGATAATTACTCGGACAGACTCAGCATTGACTCCATACCTGCTGCCTATAAGAGGAGATCTGTGAAGCTCGTCTCTTGATGCTTTATCTTACACAGACGTTTTCTGGACGTCAGTCTGGTGATCTGCAGGAACAAAGATGGCCTTGTTTGTGGTATGCTGAGAACCAGAATGATGTAAGCCAGGGTTATCATTAATACTTATTCTAATTAGCCTCGTGCCTCCTGGGCATGTCCTGTACTGTACACTAAGCACACTTCTCTTTTCATTGAAATTCATTAAATGCCTACGTCACATTGGCTCTTAGGGTGACTTCAGCTGGACTTATTGTCTTGGCTACATCTAACAAGGAGTCAGTTCTCAATCCCCTGCAAAATAACCAAAACGACACCTTTATGAGAGCTTAGAACTTATTTAGGTGCAGGATTTTCAAGTCAAGAGAAAACATATTCTGGGAATGTGGAAATCCTGTAACAGGAATGCCGTAGTAATTCATACGGCCATGTCATACACCAGGCAGCATGGTGTCATAGTGGTCAGCACATCCACTTCTCAGCAAAAGGGCGGAGTCCTGGGCTTGGCCTGGGTGTTTCTGTGTGGAGTTTTCCTCTTGTTTCTGTGCCATGCCCGGGTTTCATATGGGTACTCAAATTTCCTCCCACAGTCCAAAGACATGCACATTAGTCTAACTGGCTGTTCCAAATTGCCCCAAGGTGTGAGTGTGTATAGTTGTACACACACACACACACACACACACATATATATATATATATAATTACAAGTGAGTATAGCTTGAATCAAAACAACTGACACTCACAGTTTGTCAGGATTACTTGGAGCAGACTGCGTTATCATTATCTGGCTTTAAAATGGAAAAATTATCCATAAAATAATTCACCGGAAAATAAAAATCCCAAATCTTGCATCTTTTGTTGCTGTAAATCAGAAATAAATGGTCCACAATGTTTTAGTAATGTTGTTGATACCCTGATGATGTTAAAAAGCACACAGAGTAAATATGTCTAGGCTTTAAGTTTAATCTTTCTAGTAAATCACTACCTTCCTGCAAATATTATATGTGGTCCAAATTGCCCCTAGGTGTGAGTGTGAATGGATGTGTGTGTGAGTTTACCCTGCAGTGGTCTGGCAAGCTGTTCAGGGTGTACCCCACATTCGCCCAGAGTTGGCTGAGATGGGCACCAGCCTCCCTGCGACCCTAATTAGGATGAAGCGGCTTAGAAAATGAGTGAATGAACAAGCATTCCTGTCATTTATGATTTTAATAAGGATTAAGCATCTTACTACCATCCCAACACGTCTTGTGCCCTAAATCCTTTACATTAGGAAATAGTCCTTATTCTGTTCATAAGGTTTTGATGGAAAATGTTGCTTAATGTCTCTGCGAGTATATATCGCTGTGGGTTTTCTAGTTTCCCTACATGTCTCATGATATAATTCTGTCAAACCGCTACTCCATGGCAATAGAAAATATTTCTTTTTTTCCCCCTTGAAGAATAAGAATAAGATGACCCCACTCATAACTTTTAAGGCCAAGTTCGCTTTCCCGGTTTCCATTAGCTAAAGGTGGAACTGCTCACAGCTGTGGCCAGCCCTCTTACCTCATGCCACAAGGCGTCCCAAGAGAAAGACGCCAATGATGAAACTCTATGAGGGTGAGGCTTCACTGCAGAAAGCTCGTCTCACTGCCAGGGTACAAAACCCGCAGGCTGGGAATGCGCCAGTGCACGGGGCCTGACGGAGAAAAGAAACTGCTACAGGAATTAAGGGGGAGGCAGCGGTAAGTCCATCATTCAGAACGGTGAAACTGTTTAAAAATCCACATTTGGCAAATCTACCATTCTTGAATAATCTGTGGCGAATTAAGCATACTTTGAGGATCCAAAGACATTCTTTCAATTTATTTACAATAAAGACACTGAGTTGTAATGACTTATGGAATTTATGCTGGTGGATGGCATCACACACCAGCACTTCACATGGACGCTAATTGAAACTAGAGAGTTGAAGATTGGGAAAGGACCACATGATGTTTATCCAATTTTCAACATTGGTGATCATGTTCCTAGTATAGCCTCAGACACCCCTGTTCCACCCACACATATGAGGGACGAGTTTTAGACTTGTGCTAGTGATGGTTCGGTTTCTTCCCACAGTCAAAAGACATGCACATTAGGCTAATTGGCTGTTCCAAACTGCCCTTAGGTGTGAGTGTGAGTGCAAATGGTTGTGTGTGTTGCTCTGCGATGGTCTGGTGAGCTGTTCGGTGTGTTCCAAAGGCGGCTGAGTGCTGAGTCAGTATTGGATCAACTTGTAAACCATCTAATAACCAGTTTGCTTTTCTACAGGCTAGAGAACCACCATAAAAATTATGTCCCTCAGATAATTAAGTCGTTGGATTCTTCAGGATGCGTTTCTGCTTTCCCAACTATGCTAGCAAACCAGCAACTCAGCCATGCAACTCAGCCAAGCAGAGCAATAACAGGGATCAACTACATCATTCTTCTTCCTTTTTGAAGGAGGTAGACAAGACATTACACTGGCTCTGATTTTTTTGTTGGTATTGTTGGTCGTGATAATCTTGGTTCCACACCAGCACACTGATTTTCCTGGTTAAGAGCCGGTTCTTTGATTGCTGTACTCTAAAGAACTGCTTCGACATTAAGCACTGGCCCTCAGACTGCCTTGGGAAAAAAGAGTTAGGTTCTTGTTGCTGGTTAACAGAAATGGAACCCAGTCTGGCTCTTCTGCTGTTTTAGGTTTGAAGTTTTCGAGTGCTCGGAGATGTTTTTCTTTGGTTTACCTAGCTTAAAGATCTCAAAATGGAGCCGTTGAAAGCCATCACAGCTCGAAAAACCTAAAAATTTTACTGCTGATGGTCAGAATACCTTCAATTCATATAACTTTATCAATAATTTCACTGATATTTGTAATTAATTGAATTTTTTTTTTTAAAAAAAGCTGTGCATAGCTAAAATTTGGCAATAAAGGTTTTAAAATGTAATGCCCACCTTAGATGTAATTATTTCCATGTTTCCCATCGTTTCATGCTATTAGAGTATAATTTTCAACAGTAATGTGGTCTCACCAAGATGGCACCGGTCTGGCTTCAGGCTTTGCCACAAACAATAAGATATATGATCCATTTTTTTTAAGATCAGTGATCCACACAGGTGGAAGGTGTGGCTCCTGCTTGTTGGGAGTGAACGGCTGCACCCACACTGGCTCTTTGCGAATAAGACTGGACATCCCTGTCTTATATGCTTTGTTCCTTGTTTCCCAAGTTAATGTCTAGTATTCTCCAGCTTTGGCAGTTGGCCTCTAAATCCTTCACTGACATGACATTTTTATGAATGAAGGCCATGTTCGTTTTGGCAAGATCCTAGTAAAAACAACCTAGCTCTTGCATCTGACCTCTGGTTATAATACCGTTGTACTTTTATTTATTTATTTATTTTTTGCTGGGTCCAACTATGATGTCATTCGTACACAATCCAGTGTACTGTATATGCTCTCACTCAATATCACATTTAATAGCTATGTAGTAACTGGCAGTGTGGCGTTCTGAAAAAAACTTCTCACTTGGGTTGAAGAGGGCTGATCCATGAACACTTGTTTTCTATGAGTACCTGTGAGAGCCCGGGAGTTCGGCCAGGGACTGCAGCCCATAAAGCTGTCAGTACTCATGTAGGCCAGGTCACCTTTGCCACAATTTAAGTCAGAAAATTTCCTCTGTCTCACTCAGCTGCTTACTCACCGGCCTCTGAAAACACCAACACTTTAATATTTGGCAGGACCATGAAATGAAATATACTACACATGGAGTAATTTATTATCCTACCTGTCATTTACAAAGATTTGACAAACCTGTTTGTTTGGCCTCATGGTCAACCAACTGAACTTCCAGGACCCATCGGCAGGTCAACACTTTTCTTCCCTGCTCACTCTACACTCTTTTACTTCAATAATTTAGGACCACAATACCGGACTTCATTTTAAACTGTAGTAAACTTTCTGCAACATGGTTTGTATTTTTTTCTGGTTTCACTCATATGAAGACGGGTTTCCCTTTTGAGTCTAGTTCCTCTCAAGGTTTCCTCCTCATGTCATCTGAGGGAGTTTTTCCTTACCATCGTCGCCACGGGTTTGCTCATTGGGGACATGTAGGGTTTATAGAGAAATATAATAATAATAATAATAATAATAATAATAATAATAATATTAATAATATTTATTTATTTGTTTGTTTATTTATTTACTTACTTACTTACTTATTTATTTATTTATTTGTTTGTTTATTTATTTATTTATTTATTTATTTATTTATTTATTTATTTTTATTATTATTGTTGTTGTTGTTGCTGTAATATAGAGAGATATTTAAATTCTTTATCAAATCTGTTTATACTATTTAAATTATAAAAACGCAATACAAACAAAACTAAATTAAATTGAAAATTTAACTGTTTACGAAAATGCTTTATAGAATTATTTATTATAATTTTTTTGTATGAATTTGTATTTTGAAACACCTTTTGTACAAATGTGTACAAACATCAGTTAATAAATTACTTTGATCCTGACAGGCCTTTCTCATGGATCCTCTATCAGTTTTGGTTGCTATTAGCAACAATAGATACATTATTTTAACCTCCCAAGACCCAAACCATAATGTTGTGAGTCTTGCCATTTCTCCACACCATTTCTGTTCAAGTCTGTTGTGTATTAATTCATTACCTTTCGTGTGAGCAGTGTGGAAAGTTCTGTGACGTGTTGATTTTCGTACTGCAGGAAATTGTGTGTGTGTGTGTTTGTCTGTCCGCAGTCCATGAGTGTGCTTGGTCCTATCAGGTTCATACCTTTCACATGAACATTGTTCATGTTATTATTATTAGACATTTGAGAGCTTACGGAAATTGTACTAAGGTAAAGTAATATTAGGATACTCATTACGTTTACAATCACAGGAACTTTCAATGAGAGCTATTAAAGTGGGACTGGTAGAGTGAACACACGTGTTCACTGACCTTTTGCATGCTATGAGTACTCAGAAACACGCATGCTCTGTGTCTATATAAGTGTAATGACCGTCGTAATTAAGCGCTTACAGAAATCGTCTTAAAGTAAAGTAGCAGCCTGCTAGTCCATCACAGGGCCGACACATACAACCTTTTGCACTCACATCTGGGGCAATCTGGAACAGTCACTTAACCGAATGTGCATGTCTTTGGACTGTAGGAGGAAACCAGAGGATCTGGAGGAAACCCACACAAGCACGTAGACTCAATAAACTCCACACAGAAACATCCTTGCCGAACCCGGGACTCGAACCCAGGTGAGGCGGACATGCTAACCATAACGCTACCATGCCACACTGAGTATTGCTGTATTTTTTTATTCTTTTATTTATTTTGTTGTATTTATTATTTTCATTTACATTCTGGTAGAGAATGAAATAGACATTTAACGGTAGATGAAGGCGAGTAAAGCTATCAGAATTATAGCTAAAGTCAAAATTATTAAGTGAGTAAACTATCATTTAGTGTTAAACCCCTTTTAATTGAGGAATGATGTAGTTTATCTACAAAACATTTGCACCCCTGTTAGTTAAAAGCGAATGAGTAACTTTTTAAAACTGTAATAAAAATGGCACGTTTATTTTTTTTCCCCTCTGTGATTTCTCAAGTTATTTATTTATTTTTATTAATTAATTTTATCTGCATCTGTAAGCACTAAAGGGAATACCAGGCTATTCCTCACGTTTCTGACCTGCCTGTTTTACTTTGAGCAAAGGGATATTTCAGCATATTAGCAAGCGATGAATTGGCTCGGGAGACGTGTGCATGGAGTTTTTATTAGTGGTAAATAACTCCCTGAGAGTTAACAGCTTCATGTAAAACACAAAACAAGCATTTGCCTGCTTCCATACTAAATACTGTATGTCCTCCCTCGGTTTTGTTTTTACCCATTACTGACTTCCAGAATATCTCAGAATGTGTATGTGCATCGTAAATTAGTGTCTGATTTATATATTATTGAAATAATAGTGAAAGTACTGTATGAGAAGGTGAAGGTTAACTATATAATTAAAAAAGTCCAGAGTAGTCTGAGCTGCAGTAAACTCCCAAACACATTATCTTTGTACCAGAAGCCTACATCACCTAATATGATCATGACTGCAAACAAATCTGTCACTCTCTCACTCACTCATTTACCAAATCACTTAATCCTATTAGGGTCATAAAGAGGTTGGAGCCTATGTCTGCCAACACTGGGCAAAGGCATAGTACAGCCTAAACAGCTCACCAGACCACCGCAAGTCCATCACACTGAACAGCCCGTTAACCTAATGTGCATGTTTTGCATATGGACTGGGGGAGGAAACCTGGGTACCCAGAGGAAACCTAAACAAGCATGGGAAGAACATGCAAACTCCAAACAGAAATGCCCAAACCCTGGATTCAAACCCCAGGACCTCCTTGCTCTGAGGCAGACATGCTAACGACTACACCACCGTGCTGCGTGAAAACAAATCTCCAGATCAAAATTTAAAACCTATTCTAATTAACAAAGGTCCGTTTCATCTGTTTAAAAAAATTTTTAAGCCGAATATGTTTTTTTAATGTTGCAAAAATGCTACTGAAATCTGTTGTACAAAGTAGATTTAAGTAAAATCTTTTTTAGTTCCACTTTTTATTCATGCACCCTAGTGGCTCTGAGCTCCGACTGTTCACAGATCCTTCATACCATCACAAATTTCACAGCAGTTTCTTCCAGTATTTCAGAATTAGTGTTACTGGCTACTTAAAACAATCACGTATAACATGAGCAGTTTCTTCCGGCAACATCACTCCATTTCCGATGTTAAAGTGTTAGGACTCTAGGTATGCTCACAGACATGTTGCCTTTCTGATTGGCTGTTCCAGCCTAGTATTGACAAGAACTCGTTGGATTGTCTGAGCTACATCACTGACCCATGTAGCATAACACATGCAACAAACAACAAGCGCGGAGATCAGGGAATACGTTTCTTTTCGTTCCTAAACCAACCGATGGCAGGAAAGCCGATTTGGCAAAACTTTAGCTGCATAAGCTATTTTGGATTTACCATCACACACATCTCTGGCAGCGTTCTCATCCTCAGAGTCACTAGAATGTAACGTCTCACTGTCTCCACAAGAGACGTCAACCCCTTTAACTGACTTAAAGCCAAGGATGGAGATTTCTCTGTACAGACCGAGCAAATGAAGTTAATAAGTGGTTTATTGTGTAGCATTTTAAAATCCTTTTTTACTTCAGGTAACTTACCTGCCCACTTCTGAACAAATAGTTTTCACCCACGCCTCTTCTGATTCGCTGGTGAATTGTATTCCCCATAGTGAGCAGCATTTATGAAGTGACTTCGGCCCTCTCACTGATATGTGAAGTGTTAAGATTTATTTGTGTATGTGTGTGTACAAGTTTTCCAATTTTCAGTATATTTCATGTTTTTTCCCCCCGTTTTCATTGTCTTATGCTTGTTTTGCTAAGATTGCAGTTGTAAGCTAGCTGAGGCTTTACGTATTTGTTTAAGTTTGTGTTTCATTTCCGGTATGGCTTGGGATGCCAGCCCCAATAAACTCCTCATCTAGTGAATGCATCTGAACTTAACTTACATTTGTGACAGTGAGCTTTCAGCCTGTTTCCCTTCCCCTGATTAAAAAAAATGTTTTAAGATGAGCAGTGAGTACTTTGCAGGACTTTTTATACCTTAGGATAAATCTATCTCCTGTGTACATTTACTCTTCAATAAAATGCTGAAGGCTTCGCTGAAAGCTGCTCAAGATCATAGCACACAGTTCACTAGCTTACAACCACTTTTAATCCCAATATGATCTAGTACATACAGGATTTGTTGCCTGCGCATTGACCAATCAGATTTCGCATGCTGTTGTTTCTATATAATAATAGTAAGGACATGCCACGACGTCCACATGAAGAGCAGCAGCACATTGTGCTAAGTCATCTCTGTGACTCATTTCAGGGTCTTTGAAAAGTTATTTAGTGACTTTAACGCTTGTTGTGTTTTTAGTGACTTCTGAGAATGTTGTGAGAGAACGTGACCAGAACAGGACATCAGATGACAGATGTGTGAGAAATGCTGATCCATTCTGAGAAAAATTAGATGGTGGCAAGCACAGCTTGTAGAGGACACATGCACATGTTCAGTACCTCAAAAACACAATATGCAGATGCTGTACATAAAGCAGATGCTGATTATTTGAGCAGATTATTATTCCAAGTTACTAACTGATGTTGGCCCAACATTGGCTCAGTGTCAGACATACTGGTAAGCCAAAGCTGGATGCCAAATGTAGGCCAACGTCATTTTGTCTTTTTGGCCAACAGTGGCACAGTTGTAAAGAAATTTGTCCCTTTGCCATTGTTAGCTCAGTGTTGGCCCAGTTTTGAATTGATGTTGTATAGGGAGGGCCAACACAGCTACTCAAAATAGACATGGGGCCAACATCAGTTCGCTACCTGGGGTGTATCCAATTGGGGATAGAATCTGAATCTTGCACTTCCCCAACCAGTGCTGAGCTATTTCAGCTTTTATTTCTGGTTGTGGTATTTGCCTAAAGTAATTTCAAATAAACTCCAAATTCCATGAAATACAGTAGAATTTTTTATAATTTTTTTTAAAAAGTATACTGTCCTGCCACAAAAAAACAAAAAAAAGTCTTGCACACTAGTATTTAGTTGCACCATCTTCAGCCTTGATTCATTTTATTCATTCATTCATTTGTTGAATGTCTTAATCCTACTAGGGTCACGGAGAGGCTTTGCCTATCACAGCCAAAAGTGGGCAAAGGTGGGGGACATCCTAAACAGCTCACCAGACCATCGCAGGCTGCCTTGATTACAGTGTGTAATCACAATGGTATTACTGCTCGATGTGGTCAGGTTGAGGCTCAGCAACATTAATGTGACAATAAAAAAAAAAAACAGGTCAGCTGATGAGCTGAATGTAGTGAATGAGCAGGTTATCACATCAATGGACTTTTTCCTTCCCTGATGGCACGGATATAAAATATGGACTCAAATAATGAAGGAGTGGTTCAGGAAGCAGGCAGTGGTGGCGCATGGTAGGGTGCTGGATTACTGATTCCAAGATCGGGGGTTTAAGCCCCACTGTCAGTGAGTTCTCACTGCTGCCCCCCTGTGCAGCTAACTGGGTCATCAAAGGCCAGCCATGTCTCTAAATGTCTGTGGTGAGAGGCATGTAAAAGAACCGTTGCTGATTTTCGTCAAGAGTAGCTGCATAGCCATCAGCATGTTTCTGCCCTGCGATGGCCTGGCCTGGCCCTGCGATTGCCTGGCGAGCTGTCCAGGGTGTACTCTGCCCTCGCCCAGAGTCGGCTGAGAAGGGCGCGAACCTCCCCGCAACCCTAATTTGGATTAAGCGGTTCAGAAAATAACATGGCCAGAGCGTCACATGGCCATTCACACCCATATTCACACCTAAGGGCAATCACTCATTCATTCATACTCTTTTCTAAGCTACATTTTAATCCTATTAGTCACAGGGAGGCTGGGGTCTATCTCAGCCAACTTTAGGTGAAGGTGAGGTACACCCTGAGCAACTCACCAGGCCATCACAAGGCCAACACACATAACCATTCACACTCACCTTCATGACTAGGGGCAATTTGGAAGTTAGTTGAATGTGCATGTCTTTGGACTATAGGAGGAGACCAGAGTATCCAGAGGAAACCCACACAAGCACAGGGGAATATGCAAACTCCACTCGCCAGGCACTGGTACTTAAACCAATGACCATATTGCTGTGATTCGAAAGTGCTTATCACTACAGCATCACACCACCTCTTTCTATCACATATGTTTTCTTTTTTCAGTATATTCTGGACGTCTGGACCTCACTGCTTAGGCTGCTGCCCCCGTGACGCGACCCCGGAACAAGCGGAAGAAGATGAATGAATGAATGAGTATATTCTGGGTAACACTAGACCAACTTGTCATCTATTACAGTATCTACTGACACTAGCCCCTGCTCACACATTGTTCACTTGATATAAAGAAGGGTAAGTATAACTCAGGCTTTGCTTGGATATATGCCAGTGCCTTGATATTGTTTTTCCTAATATTTTGCACACTGATACAGGTTTTTCATTTGAATGCTGTGTGAGAGATGTGCAGATCATTGTTCAACAGCTTTTGGTTCTCAAGAACTTGTGCTTCAGTGCAATTATTTACTCTAAAGAACTTCCTGTTTTGTGCAAACCACACCTGGGAACACACAACCTGCTGTCGCCCACTTTTACATGCGGTCACCTATGGGGCAATGTCCTGTTGAGTTAAGAGATCCTGCAGAGCGTTGTCTGGTTTTAAAACAACAAGCTTTCATGTGACGCTGTAGGTAGACAAGCACACATCTTGGTCAATATGTATTTAGCTGTGTGCTCTCACTCAGGCTGCTCTCGAAGTTGGAAAATTAAAGAAGTGCGAAAGTTGATTACTTTAAACACCTCTTTACAAGGGCTACTTTATATTTGCTTAGTATGCTATTGTTAATATCATTTGAATGAACACCTTTATGTGAAGCCACTGTATAAACATGGCACACTAAAAATATTCACTTTTTTAATTTGGAGCTCAAGGAATATCAGGAACATTTCTAAAATCCTTGCAGCAAGTATACTTTACATTTAGCCTGAGAAAAGACTTTCAGTGACTTCATGATCAAGAAATGTATTATTTGTTTTAGCGCACAGACAGTACCATCTATTATTGATAGAGCCATAAGTGTAGCTTTCTTACTCTTGACACTGTGAGCAAACTTGTGATCTTTGTAACCAGGTCTCATGACATACCACACAGAACAACTCTCTTGTATTATTACTGTATACACGCATATGTTCATGGAGAACTCGAATGTTAATACAACTCATAAGTTATACTGATGATTACTGGATTTAAAAATGTGTTTTTGTAGATTAATATTATGTTGTTTATAACTTTTTTGTTATAATATTATTTTTTATTTCTATTATTACTATTTTTATTCATATATTCAGTCATTTTCTGAGCCGCTTAATAACCCTAATTAGGGCTCATCTCAGCTGACTCTGGGCGAGGGCAAAGTATACCCTGGATAGCTCGCCAGGCCATCACAGGGCAGAAACACCCTGACAGCAAACCAGTGGCCTACTCATGAAATGACAGGAATGGTTCTTTAACATGCCTCTCACCACAGACAGTGAGAGACAAAGCTGGTCTTTGATAATCTAGTTAGCTGCACTGGGGGTATTATTATTATTATTATTATTATTATTATTACTACTACTACTACTATTGTTGCAGTAGTTGAAGTTGTATTAATATTAGTAGTAGAACAAGTAGGAGCAGTAGATGTAGTAGTAGAAGTATTATTACTATTATTATTAGTAGTAGTAGTAGTAGTGGAAGTAGAAGTAGCAACAGTAGTGGAAGTAGTAGCAGTAGTAGTAGTAGCAGTAGTGGAAGTAGTAGAAGTAGACATAGTGGCTGTAGTATTGACAGTAGTGGAAGTAGCAGCAGTAGTTGTAGTAGTAGTATATTATTAGTAGTAGTAGTCATAGTGGAAGTAGTAGAAGAAGTAGTAGCAATAGTAGTACTAGCAGTAGTAGTAGCAGTAGTAGTAGTACTAGTAGTAGTAGGAGCAGTAGTAGAAGTAGTAGTAGCAGTAGTAGTAGTACTAGTAGTAGTAGTAGGAGTAGTAGTAGAAGTAGTAGTAGTACTAGCAGTAGTAGTAGCAGTAGTACTAGTAGTAGTAGAAGTAGTAGTAGCAGCAGTAGTAGTACTAGTAGTAGTAGTAGGAATAGTAGTAAAAGTAGTAGTAGCAGCAGTAGTAGTACTAGTAGTAGTAGAAGTAGTAGTAGTAGTACTAGCAGTAGTAGTAGCAGCAGTAGTAGTACTAGTAGTAGTAGAAGGAGTAGTAGTAGCAGTAGTAGTAGTAGGAGTCGTAGTAGAAGTAGTATTAGCAGTAGAAAAGTACTAGTAGTAGTAGTAGGAGTAGTAGTAGAAGTAGAAGTAGCAGTAGTGGAAGTAGTAGAAGTAGTAGCAGTAGAAGTAGTAGTAGCAGGAGCAGAAATAGTGAAAGTAGTAGTATTAGCAGTAGTAGTTGTTGTAGTAGAACTAGTAGCAATAGAAGTAGTAGTAGTAGCAGAAGTAGTACCAGTAGTGGAAGTAATAGTAGTATTAGAAGTAGTGGAAGTAGTAGAAGTAGTAGCAGTAGTAGTAGAAATAGTAGCAGTAGTAGTAGAAGTAGAAGCAGTAGTAGTAGAATTAGTAGTAGCAGTGGTAGAAGTAGTAGTAATAGTAGTAGCAATAGTTCTGGAAATAGTAGTAGTAGAAGTATAAGTAGTAGCAGTAGTACTAGTAGTAGTAGCAGTACTAGTAATAGTAGTAGCAGTAGTAGAAGTAGCAATAGTACTAGTAGTAGTAGCAGTAGTAGTAGTAATAGCAGTTGTAGTAGTAGAAGTAGTAGTAATAGTATAAGAAGTAGGGGTAGAAGTAATAGAAGTAGTTGCAGGAGTAGTACTAGTAGTAGTAGTAGAAGTAGTAGCAGCAGAAGTAGTAGCAGCAGTAGTAGCTGTAGTAATAGTAGCAGTGGTAGTAGTAGAAGTAGTAGTAGAAGTAGTGGAAGTTGTCGCAGTAGTGGTAGAAGTTAGAAAAATTGTAGTAGCAGTAGTAGCCATAGCAGTATTAGTAGTGGAAGTAGTAGTAATAGTAGTAGCAGTAGTGGAAGTAGTTGAAGCAGTAGAATAAATAGTAGAATTAGAAGTAGTATAAGTAGTAGTAGTAGTAGTAGTAATAGGAGTAGTAGAAGTAGAATTAGAATTAGTATCAGTAGTGGAAGTAGTGGTAGCCATAGAATAAGTAGTAGAATTAGAAGTAGTGAAAGTAGTAGTAGTACTAGAAGTAGAGGTTGAAGTAGCAGAAGTAGTAGAAGCAGAAGTAGTTCAAGAAGTAGTAGCAGTTGTAGTAGTAGTAATAGCAGTAGTAGTAGTAGAAGTAGTTGCAGTAGTAGTAGTAGTAGAAGTTGAAGTAGCAGCAGCAGCAGCAGTAGTAGAAGTAGTAGCAGTACTAGTAGCAGTAGTAGCAGCAGCAGTAGTAGTAGTAGTAGTAGTAGTAGTAGTGGAAGTAATACTGGTAGTAGTAGTAGTAGTAGTAGTTGTAGTAGAAGTAGAAGTAATAGCAGCAGTAGTAGTAGTAGAAGTAGTAGCAGCCATAGTGGAAGTAGTGAAAGTAAAAGTAGTAGAAGTAGTAGTAGAAGTTGTAGAAGTAGTAGCAGTAGTAGTAATAGCAGTAGTAGAAGTAGTTTTAGAAGTAGTATCAGTAGTGGAAGTAGTAGTAATAGTAGTAGCAGTAGTGGAAGTAGTAGCAGCAGCAGCAGCAGCAGTAGTAGTAGT
>JAOUQZ010000047.1:7268051-7283247 GCA_028564935.1 Neosilurus hyrtlii
TGTGTGGGTGTGTGTGTGTGTGTGTGTGTGTGTGTGTGTGTGTGTGTGTGTGTGTGTGTGTGTGTGTGTGTGTGTGAAACGGTGTGTGTTGGTGTGAAAGAGGGTGTGTGTGCTCTCGTACTTGCTATTTATTGAGGACAGGAGTATGTTTTTAACCAACAGTGTGTTCCCACAAGGACTGAGATGCAAGGTGTGTGTGTGTGTGTGTTGACCTCTGCAGACTGCAGTCCCTTCCAAGGTGTATTCCCACTTCACACACAGTATTCCCTTGTGATAGGCTCTGTATTTATCAGAACCCTGACCGAGATGGCACGTTTACTAAAAAACCCTGAAGGACCCATTTTCATAAGAGCGTAAAGCACCAGAACTTCCTTCATAATGGTTGGTGAATTTCTCCTTACATTTCAAATACCTCATTAAAATTTCTGCTCAGAGAAAAACTCTGGGTTGCTTTTTTTTTGTGCGGCCCGAGTCTCTGTATGCAGAAGGAACAACCAAACAATACAGACCTCCCACATCTAACCAACTAGGCTAAGGAAGCATCTCGATGTTCCTGTCGATTCATAAGGCTCCTCTTCGTGCACTAGCATTTAGATTTGTGCCTACACTCTTGTTGGAAAAAGAAAGGTTAAACTAGAAACTTTACCAGCCTTCAGTTTGTCTCTGTTAGGCAGCCCTTAAAGGTTTCATGTAGAAACCTACACCGCAACCTAGAGAGCCCTGGAGAAAACTTTTATTTTTATACACTGTTGACCTGTGTTTTGGAAATATCAAAATAGCTGAATGTGAATTTAAAGGAAAATTCATTCTTATTCAGCAGCAGAGTTCCAATAATTTCATCTATAATAATATTCAGGGAAAGTGGTTGGTCGAGAGATGGGGTGAGGTTGTTATTTCGTATCAAAAGAGCAAATGTGTCTAGACCGTATTTTCCTGTCTAGCACACTACATCTGACTCATTAAGGTTTAATTTGAAGGAAGTGTTTCATGGAAGGGTGCGTTGATGATACAATGCTATCTGTAATTGAGTGATTTTCATGTAATGACTTGTTTGTATAGTGTGTAAAGAATTGTGCGATATTACTGCACAGAAATCATCTTAAATGCCGCACTACTAAAACATCACTCGCAATAACAAGCCGGATTTATAGTGCAGCATTTAACCAGGAAACTTAGGACGCCCACTTAGTTGTGTGTTTATTTCCAATGACCCCGATTTCACTGCTGGATTAGGAGAGAGTTAGAACTTTGTTAGTCATAGGGTAAAGAGATTTGCACAAGCACACCGTCCGCTTTATTTCCTGGCATGTTAAACCAAATGGATGGTTTGTTGATTCCTTTTCTCCCAGTGGGGAAAAACAAAAATGTAAAAAAAAAAATTGAGATTATGTTTTCTCAGGCCTGGGCACCCGAGAAACACCTACGAAACAAAGAATTATTAACACGTCTACTTCCGCCTTCATCGGTTTCATCTCAGCTGAAGAAAACAGTAATCGTTTTCTTTCTTTAACCGCTTGGCTTCCACTCACTTGGCCTCCTGACCCATTGTAGACTTGGTATATAGAAAGGATTACACTGGCAGGAAGTCAAGGCGCCTCTCAGAGTGGCAAGATTTCACAGCAATAATTGTTGCCTAAAATGTGCCCTCTTCAAATGAAGGGAAATAGCCAGGCTATTACTGTCAGCGCTTGCCTTTGATATGATTGGTTGCTGTAGATTTGGGACCAGTTAGGCATTCCATTCCTGAATGTTTCAAAAGGAAATCGAATACACAAGAGGAGTTGCCTTGTAATGGGTGAATGACTGAATGTGGGTTTCCCTCACAGCAAGAAGGTCCTGGGTTGAAGTCCCGGGCTTGGCAAGGGCATTTTTGTGTAGAGTTTGCATGTTCTCCCCGTGCTTCCGTAGGTTTCCACTGGATACTCTGGTGTCTTACCACAGTCCTCCCACTACGCACGTTAGGCAAACTGCCTGTTCCAAATTGCCCCTAGGTCTGGATGTGAAAATGAATGGTTGTGTGAGTACTGGTCCTGTGATGAGTTGGCGAGCTGTTCAGGGGGTACCCCGCCTTCATCCAGTGTTGGCGGAAATCCCACAACCATGGTAGGATTGAGCAGCTTGGCAAATGAATGAGTGAGTGAGTGATTGTAGGTTATCTTCCTCCCTGTGCCAAGCTGCTTGCTGTGCTGGAAATTTTGGTGTTTGTGGAAGTTCTGTGAGTGAGTTTTGTTATGTCACAAGACATGACATCAGATGTCTGGACCACAGTGAATACTAAAGGTTTAACAGCTAATTCTCGCAAACCTCTCACATTCCTTTCCCATCCTGCTCCTTTTGTATCTTTAAGACCCAATAATCAAAATGATACAAAATGATTACCCCACTCACAGAGCCTGGCTCCATTAACCACCAGTGGTGACTGCATCTCTGACAAGGGAGAAGAATAACAAAAGGACCATTTCCCACTATCACACATCGGACACTAAATCCACCATACCATGGAGGCTCACGCCCAAGCTAAATACACTTAGCCATAACTCAGAAGCCTCTACCTTTTTCCACGGATAAAATGTGGAGCAAAATCTGGATTTCAAAGCAGCCACTCGGTCAACAGCCGCGCATGGGCTGTTAAGAAAGTCTGGCCCATGGGTGTTGAGGAATGAAGCAGATATAGCTGGCTTTGGTTTGTTGTCCCAGCAACTTGGCATCTTTAACCCTCTCACCAATCCTGCTGGACTTTTTTTTTTTTATCCCTGGAGCCAACAAAAACCATGATAACTGGTGCACCCCACCACCTTCTTTTCACCCAGCCTCCATCTTATTAGCCATCTCTCTGTAAACGAAGCTTCCTTTTTTACTTCTCCTTTCGGCCAAATAAAAGTACAAAGAGTAGTGTCTCCATGGAAATTTGAGGAAAGAAAAACATGGTGACACTGACGAAAAAATATATTATTTAATAGATTATAAAACAGAATAGTACTTCCCACAATTCCAACAAAAAACAAATCCAGAGCAGCACTTCTAATAAACGCAGAATACAGCCACCACTCCCCTCAATACCCAATTTCATTATTGTGTATGACTTACTGTAAAATTGATGACCTGAACCAAACCCAATTAGCGACAGAGCTACTGTACTTCCTTCTTTCTCACTGCCGAGAAAAGCTTGGAGAACGCTGACACTGCCGTTTCCATGACAAACAGTGAAAGGTGATTTTGAAGGAAAAACAAAAGCAACTCACTGAACAGGGTTGGAATAGCTTCTACCAAAATACGTCAATCTACATTCTTTATGAGCAGTCTGTTGGTCGGGGACGTGAATTTACACCTGGCATTACTTGGCACTGTCTATTACATGGAAAGGACACAAGGCAGGGAGCTGTAAAGAGAGGCCTCCATAGGAAACCATCCAAAAACAACAGAGCACTGAGAATATGACCCTGATAGCATGGTTTACCCCAACTCCCATTTCTGCATAAACAATATGTGTGAAGAAAGGCGTTTAAAAGGATTTCACTTCAATCATGCTCGGAGATTAAAATGGATGCTCTAGGAAATAGTTTTCTTGTGTTACACACACTGGAGGTGTGTTTTCAACAACCGTAGTTTCATTTGAAGATTAAAATCAAAGAAAACGTGGTTCGGTGCTACTGTTAGAATGCGTTTAAAATGCTGAAGAGTTTCAGTGGATAGTATATTTTTGTAACAGCACTCGAGTCAGTGAGACGTAAGGAATTTCAAGTGTGATCATAGGTTAAACTGTCGTTTTACATGACCACCATTTTCAGAAAATATGCATGGGATATGGAAATCAAGTTATTAACACAATAAGCTTGAACTTGAGCCCGAGGTGAATAGGTCTCCTGTGGAAAGGTAAATTCTTGATGTGTAAATAATAAAAGGTAAGAAATACATATCTAGAAAAACAGCCGTAAAGGTCTCCTTCGGCCTTTCCTTACCTCCTGCCGTCACTATCCTGGTTCTTGCCCCTTTTAACTCTGGTTTATTTTGGCTCTGTCAGTGGGTATCTGGAGTTAAAATGGGACACCTGACCTGGGATATTCTGTAATGTAACTCTCATAGGGACAACCCACCAGCAGGCCAGGGATACTGATTTCATGGCTCAGTGGCTATGTATAAGTTTCTGTGTATGCTTAATTTTTTTCACCTCTTTTCTGATATAATGTGTCTTACGCTAATATATAAATTTAGGCACTTTAAAGTGGAGCTCCTGATAGATGTCTTTTTTGATAGATGTCTGAGGTGGTGTTTGCTTTTCATCATCTTGCCTTTCCTAAGCTGATCTCCTCTTTCTTTTGTATCACCTATCATTTAATTATCCGTTTAACAAGTTCTTCTTCCATCAAGCTACACATTTCAGCATTTGCAGTTTTCAGAACAAGCGTTTATTTACTTTCAAGTATGTTTACCTACCTTAGATTGTGTGTTTTTTTTATTCTATGTGAGTGGTGTATGAGCATCTATTTTTTTATTTTTTTTTATTTTATCATTAAGAAGCTGGTGTTGTTGTTGTTGTTGTTTTTAATTTCAACCCAAAGTAATGCAAGTCATTGATATGAAACAGCTAATAAATTGTATTAGAATGTGTGCCCAGACTTGTCGAAGAGGTTATATTGTGTCTTCTTCTGAAAGAATAATGCTTCTCTGTGATACAACATGAACAGCAGGTTAAAAAAATGAAGTTGGCTAGCTTCATGTGTCTCAGAGGAAGTGTGGCTCTCACCCTCCGCACTTGGTACATGTTATATATTGGCGGAGAGTTGACTGGTAGGTGGTGGGAATTGACCATGACCAAATTTGGAAGGGAAAAATATAGAGGGAAAATATTAGGCTAGATACACACATAGAAAAGTCACTTGAAATTAATGACCTTCCAAAAAAACTGTTTTCGTCATATTCGAGGTGACCCAACATAAAACTATTATCCTTTAGGTATGTGGGTGGTAATCACATGTTTGTGCCATCACCAGGAGTGTAAAAAAACCTGGCCGAAGGGGTAAACACATATTCGGCACAATTTCTTGGGTGAAATACTAAAAAAAAAGTCTAAAACTTGTAAAAAGGTAAGCTGTTGAGACTCTTAGTTGAACATGTGCTAGCATTGTCAGTGCACAATGTTCTGATAGCGTCTCTGCTGCCATGATCCCCTAAATAGGTGTTCTTGGGAGACCTTGTATAACTTGATGATGCAACTTGAGCTCCTGAGTGGTACAACAGGTAAGGATTTGCCCTATTTTTGCAAAGTGTCATACTCTAATCTCATTGACGGAATACAAAATCATATCCAGGGGTGATCCCTGTGGATGCTCCACAGGAAGGAGGATCTAATCCAGATAATAATTCATTCATGCATTTGCCGAACCCCTTAATCCTACTAAGGTTGCCGGAAGGCTGGAGCCTTTCTCAGCTGACTCTGGGCGAAGACACGATACATCCTGAACAGCTTGCCAGTCCATTGGAGGACCAACACACACAACCCTTCGCATTCACACTTACATCTAGAGGAATTTTGTAACAGCCAGTTAGCCTAATGTGCATGTCTTTCGACTGTGGGGGGAAACCTGTAGGAAACCGATGCAAGCACAGGGAGAACATGCAAACCACATACAGAAGCATCCTTGCTGAGCCCAGGACTTGAACCCAGCCAACTACTACATCACCATGCCTCCCAACATCTAAATAATAACAAAACGAAACTATTTTATAGCCAAGCTCCCGTGTGTGCCTGTGTGTTTGAAGGTGGTGGGGAGGGGTGGGGGTTGATTTTTAATCCCAAAATATTTTTGAGCCAACTGTGTTGGTTCAGAGGGCCGCTTCTCATCCCTGATAACGTGACACACCGTTAAACTCAGCAGCACTTCTCCGTGACTGACGAACCTGATGTTGTTAGAAATAGCACCTTATTCCTCTAGCTGCCCGAAAGCGCTGTGAAAAGCCCATTCATCGCTGCTCTCCTCCTCCTACTCACTCCCTCACTTATCATCTCTGCTGCTAAATCTACCTGACAGGCCTCTCACAGGTACATCTAATCCTCCCCTCCGGCTATCTCCATCTCTATCGTTCTCACTCTGTCTGTCTGCACTATGTCGTACTGTGGGATCATCTGCACATCTTCTACTTGGTGCTGCAGCCAGTTTTGTTCAAACAGCAGCACTGTGAGCTGCCTAGTGTGTGTAGGAGTAAAACAGACCAGTGGTGATGTGTGTGTTTGCCGGGCATGCCTGCAAGTACTTTGGACATTAATCGACATGCCAGTGTACTTTTTTATTTTGCAATCATAAAATTAATAAATGCTTTTAAAAAATGAAGTTATAAGCATAAAAAAGAGAAGGATTAAAGGATGAGAACATATAAATGGTGTAAAAATAAATAAAATTATGAAACACAATGGTCATGAGCTTTGGGTAGTGACCGAAAGAAAAAAGATCTCTAATAAAAGTGGCTGAAATGAGCTTCCTTGGCAGGGTGGCAGGGTTCTCCCTTAGAGATCCCCGGATCAAGCGGAAGAAGATGAATGAATGAATGAATGAAACACAAAGGTGGCATGGGGGTGCAGGGGAAAACACCACCTTACAGATTCATAGCTGACAGCTCCAGAGTCCCTGATTTGATCCTAACTTCGGGTTCCCTTGGTTCCTCCCACCTACCAAAACTACCTGGTCCCACTAAATTGCCAGAAGGTGTAAATGAGTACAGTGTGTGTCCTGCATTGCAGTGGTACCCGCTCTGTTCCTGGAGATCTACCTCTACCTGCATTGTATCCCTGACCAGGGCAAAGGGGTTTACTAAGATGCAGCATGGTGGTGTAATGGTTGGCACATCCGCCTCACAGCAAGGAGGTCCTGGGTTTGAGTCCCTCAACAAATTCAGCAAGGGTGTTTCTGTGTGGAGTTCCCATGTTCTCCCTATCATTGCCTGGATACTCCTGGTTTACAGCTCAAACTATGAACATCAGGCTAATTGATCGTTCCAAATTTGTGTAAGTGTGAGTCATTGTGTGTGATGGCTTAGTGTTGGACCGGTGAGCTGTTCAGGGTGCACTCCACCATCATCCAGAGTCATCTGAGATAGGGTATAGCCTTCGTGTGACCCTCGCCGGATAAAGCAGTTTGTAAAAGGAATGCCTATAATACTGTATAATATAAGAATAATATTTTTCAGGTCACCAGGCTCAACTCCACAGCAAACGCAATGGCCTGGTGGCTTTGTATTCATAAAAGCAAGTAAGCACTGTATTCGCATTCCTATTCCTGAACATAACCGAATGCAATACATAGCCTGTGTGGTGAAATTGACTGGGTCACATTCCTTTGCTCTCGACCTCTGCTGATACAACCCACTGTGTTTGGCTATCATGCCTTAAACGTGCTTCCGTCTTGAGCAAGTTTCTCTGATAATGACCTTCATACCTCGCCATATACAGCGTCTCCACACATGCATACAAGGGAGCGTGGGAGGTGCTGACGGCTCTGACAGGAGTGTGTACAATAATCAGAGGCCAGTCACATCCTGCTGACTTCCCTCTCAGGCCCATCAGGCCTCACCTCTCAGTTTCCTTCTCTAGATTAGCTGTCCTGTTTCCTGAGGAGCGATTAAGAGGACACAACGAGTTTGACTGCAGCCCATGCTCAGCACATGGATTTGCTCTTAACAGACAATACATGTTTGTTTGTTTGTTTTTTTTTATCCATTTTCATGTTTTAAATAAGTCTGATAGATATAATGTGAATAGGAATCAACCACCTAAACAGAAATAGTCCTAATAACAATTCTATGGGACCTCAAGGCACTTTGTAATGTGTAAAAGGAATCTAATACAGTTATTTTTCCCTAAAATGTACCTTTCGGTGCAGGACAGACAGTAATGTATTTCAGAGTACATCTGATGGGGACAGATTTCCTGTGGCACTTTGTGCTGGTGCTCAGGGACACCGTGGACACACACAGTCACACTCCAACACCGAGTCCCTTGCCTCTGTCAGGCTTGTCATGACACTTGTACATCCGGCATGCTTTATCGGTAAACCTTAGGGCAGCTTTGACAAGCCTGAGGAAGCACCCAAGACCACCATGTCAGTAAATTTCCCTTTTCGGCTGACAGCCTGTCTCTCCGTCGGCCTGATGGCAGCTTGACTCATCGCTCTGGACCCGATTGATTAAGGTCCAGGCCTTGCTGTGTGCATTGTCTGTCTGTTATTTCCCTACCACCTTCAGTCTGTAAATTCTCCAAGCATCAAAGCTATTTCAAACGCAAAAGAAATACAAGCGTACATAAACATTATGAGTTTTTTCCTCCCTTGTGGTTGGAAACAGGTTACTGTTTCCAATTATGACTTTTAGGAAGTTTCCCACGAAAGCCGAAAGTGTACTTTTGCAGTAGTTTGCAACTTTACAGTAGATACCATGTTCATTAGAAGTGAAACTATGATGTTCTTTATATTGAATCATAATGTTTCAACATGACATTTTCATATCTGCTATTTGGAATAATTTGCTGCTATATAAAATTAATACCGGTGTTAAAGGTAATACATTTTAAATGGCAAAATGTGTTTGTACAGGAAATCGAAAAAATGTGACTGAGGGTATGACACTATCGGTGTTTGTTCTTTTTTTTCTCACTCTGCCTTTGCATGACCACTCAGTAAGCTGCTGAATGTGCAGAAAGAGAAGAGCATTCACACCCGAGCATGACCTTTCAAGCCCACTTCTTGCTTTAATTGGCTAACAGGTCTGTCATTTGAACTCATGTCTGTTTAATGTGAAAGGCCCTGCTAGAAGTGAACGCTAGCCGTACAAAAGCTGCCTTGCCACTGAGTCAAGTGGCGAGCTGCTACTACACTTCAGGTGAAGTGTTTATGTTGGAATGAGTAAGAACGAGGCATCTTCAGGCTCTTCAGTCGGCGGAACGTACCATCGCGCTTGTGGGCTGCGTTATTTGCTTGTTTTTCCACCCTTGTTGAACGCTTGGTTCATTTTTGCGGTTGACGGAGTGTCCTTTGTTGTTTTATAGTTGGCTTGGAGAGCTGGGGAAAGATTAGTCACTTGCCAAAACAGGCACTGTTGATTACAACCCACTGCATTTTCGAGGTTTTGTCAACAACTTCCAAGGAATATTTATTGGTGGGCTTGGTAAACATTTTAATGAGAGATTCACAGAAATGAGACGACCTCAAGGCTCGAGATGTTCAAGGATCCCTTACAGAACAACTTCAAATGGTTTTGGATATTTTTTTTTTCTGAAGTTCAAATAAAATAAAAATGGAATAACGCACAGGTACAACCAAGACTTCAGGCTTCTTCGAGCCTTTGAGAGGCACCATCTGGGAATCTCAAGCTGTCGCCTTGTGGTTATGGATATAAGCCACTTCAGTATTTCATTACTATCATTACAAGCACCGCTCTTCAGACTACAAAGAACCTCGAGTGAAGCTTTAGGACTCATTGAGGGTGAACAAAACTCCACCCTATCTAAAGGCTTCTCGTCAGTGCTACACAAAACCATCAAAAACCTTCCTGAGCTATATTTACAGTAGTGCATGAGAATGTCATGCCAGTATTGACCACAATGATGTCCCATTATAGCAGTCACCATAGTCAAATAAGCAGAATCAAGGCACTTCTCTTTGGTTTTAGGCTCATTGCTATGATCCTTTTGGACCAGGTACAAAACTGAGTAGTCGTGTACTCGATACCTTCTGTGCACTGTGCGGATGCATCCTCTGGAAAACAAACCAAGGTGTGTGATGGCAAGGATTTACTGCCATGTGCTTCTTGCCATGGGATTGTGAGAATGTGTGTGTGTGTGTGTACGTGCATGTGCAAGTTGCAGAGTGTCACCACCTGGTGTGAATCACTCTGTGATGGGATCACAATTGGTGTGTGGGAGTACGGCAAACACCCTAGACTCTCGAACAGGTGCTGAAGTTTGAGTTTCTGGCCCAGTTAGTCCTTGGGAGCACATGACTCTGGCATGAATCACTGCCTTTCTCGGCAGCCTGTGATCTCGAAAAGCTGCATACTAATCCCCAAGCCATGCCTGAAATATTTATGTACCTGCAAGGTAAGGCAATCTGCAATGGTTATTCTCCCTCACTCACTCAATCACTGGCCAAACTACTTAATCCTATTAGGACCATGGAGAGGCCGGAGCCTATCTCTGCCGACACTGGACGAATGCAGGTGCACCCTGAACAGCTCGGCGGACTACTGTAGGGCCAAAACACACACACACAACCGTTCACACTCACAATTTGGAACAGCTTATTAGCCTAGTGTGCATGTCTTTAGACTGTAGGAGGAATCCGGTGAACCCACACAAGGGCAGGGAGAGCATGTAAACTCCAAACAAAAAGTCCTCGCCAAGCCCGGGCCTCGAGTGGTAACCACTATGCCGCTGAAATCGTGTATAAAATAGGGGTTATAAAATGAAGTGCACAAATTCTTTGATCCATTAGTAGCAGCCAGACATTTGCATTGACTTTGAGCTGAAACCCTACAACATGTCTACACTCTTTGAGCCTCAGAAAGATCCACACTGGGATTTGAGGGCAAAGTTCAGGTCAGGGGGTCATCCTCCACTTCGATTAATCTATGTTCTTCAAACAAGGGAAAATATCAGAATATGAAATGATATCGATATTAAGAGTGCTAATAACACGTGCGACTATAGCTAGAAGTGGACCAATGTCTCTTCCTTATAAGAACCAACCAAAGTTTCTCCTGCGAAGCTGGTTCACCATCAGGTCGCCCTGAAACAGAGTCTTTCCCCAGACACCAATGTAATCAGCCTCACAGATCCTCATCCAGAAGCACAAATCCTCCTGTATGTTGTAATCTGATACAGTAACCATATGCCGCAAAATATCACTCATTCGGTTTTGGGGTGGAACTTGGTCTTGGCTTCCCCTCCCCAAAAAGGTGTTATATTTCCAAGGCCTTGGTATTAAGCTGTGCTTTTCCCTAAGGATTAGAGGAAAGTGTGACCCATGTCCATCCCGTCCCTGCTCTCCCACTAGCTCTTGCTCGGTCTCTTTTTTACTAACGACGGTATTATTTCAGTAGATTAGTGATGTGTTTGTGTTGACAGCTGCTGTGCTGATGCTGGATTACATCCTGCATGAGGCAGGTTTGTGTGTGTGTGTGTGTGTGTGTGTGTGTGTGTGTGTGTGCGTGTGTGTGTGCGTGTGTGTGTGTGTGTCCGAAAATCAAATGTCCCTATTAAGATTGGAATACATGACTGTTTTGACCTTGTTGGGACCATGTCTGGTTGTTTTATTCATTTATTTTGATCAGGGTAAGGACTAGGACTTATTTATATTTATGTTAGCACCACAAATCATCAAGCAGTGTAAGCATGCACATATAAATATGGATATTTATTTCTGAAAAACACCCCATTCACTGGATGAACACTCTAGTTAGTTGTGGTCCAATCACAATGATTTACATTGAATTGATCCAGGAATATATATATATATATCTATATATATAGATATATAACTATATCATGTTT
This sequence comes from Neosilurus hyrtlii, assembly GCA_028564935.1. NCBI lineage: Eukaryota > Metazoa > Chordata > Actinopteri > Siluriformes > Plotosidae > Neosilurus > Neosilurus hyrtlii. Next base: position 7,279,588 of record JAOUQZ010000047.1, read on the forward strand.
TAAGTCATGTTTTCTCTGGGCAGGTGACACCAAATAGCTATATATTGCATGTGGGGAAAAGTGAGAGACTACATTGAAAAAGATAAACCACGTTTGCTTAAATTCGACCATTGCATCATGGACTTTTCTGCCCATTCTTGTAAAGTGAGGTAAAGGTAAAGTCTGTGCAGAAACAGGATACTTTATTTATCCCGGAGCAAATTGTGTAAAGGGCCGGAGCAACTGAAACGGGCTGCACGCCGGTTAACGCATTGCGCACTGAACTGTTGGGCTTTTACCCCCGACCATACTGGCTCATCAAGCCGGAGCTTATCGCCGGTTCCCATAGCACAAAGCAACTAAGAGTTCAACTCCTCCTGGATGGGACACTAGTCTAGTCCATCGCAGTGTACCTTCCCAGTATTTTTACTGGTATCTATTTATACTGCTGGGTGGACAGAGGCACACTTGTGGTTAAGACACTGCCCAGAAGTCTTAGCACAGTAAGGGTCCAACAGGGATTCGAACCCATAACCTCTCGATCCCGACCCCAGCCCCCTAACCACTACACCACTGGCCCCACATTCTTATAAGGTAGTCACACTATTGTGAACTTGCCTGATCAGCTTCCCATCATATCAGTGGTTTACAATATTATGTTAAGAATTCATGAGTATTTCATGAAGCCTATCTATTTCATATTAATGACATTCATTTACAGATTTTAAATAATAATTAAATATGCACAGAGGGTGAATAATAATTAAAGAAAGCAAGCCGAGTCGTAATATAATGTGAAGCCATAAAAAATACAGCTAGAACCAGTAATCTGGCGAAGAGAACAAATCAGCCTGAACAAAAGAAGGATGCACTGCAGTGGATCAGATCTTGTATTCGCCATGACATCTTTTCAAAATGCTGCGCCACACTTTTAGAGCTAAGACCTAAGCAGTTGATAAGTGACCGATGTGTGATGTCTCAACCTGCAACACACCATACACTCCTCCTTTCTTACTGGATAAATCCTCCTGCTTTTCTTCAGGGACAGTATCATACACCGTGCGTACATGGTCAAAGAGCACACTTGCACAAGAGATTTGTCATATCCTTTTTCTTTATCCTTTAATAGGGTCACAGGGAGGCTGAACCCCATGCCAGCCGACTCAGGGTAAAGGCAGGGAACACTCTGAAAATCCTATTTCAGGGCCAACACTCATACCACCATTCACACTCACACTTACAGCTAGGGGCAATTAGGAATATCCAGTTAGCCCAATTTGTATGTCTTTGGACTGTATAAAGATACTGGAGTACACGGAGGAAACCCACACAAGCATAGGAAGGACATGCAAACCCACACAGAAACGGTCTCGCCAAGCCTAGAACTCGAACCCAGGACCCAAGACGATACCACCTGGCGTGAGAGATTTAAAACAATGACGTAGATGATTAATAGTTTCCCTGTGTGAAGTGTTTGATGATCATGGTCGCTTGGGTACAGCATGGATCTCTTTTTTTTTCTTTCACATCTTATTCACCTTTTCTGTAAAGTCTCCTGATGTTGAGCTTTTCAGGTGCTGTGTTTTTTACTGCCATAAAAGGTTAAAATAACGTCCACTTTTTCCGCTGAGATATTAAACTTTTATTTCTTGTGCATGCAACTTCACTAGAAAATTGCTAAATGATGTATTAAATGCAATGAAGGGATAAGAAATTCTTAGAAACTGTATTACCTGTCTGTATCGTGTGTTAATGCATTCATGTCATTACAATGTATTTTCTCATCTGATGAACAGGTAAAGAGAGGAACTGAGCTGTTTCTTCCGTCTCTCACACCTTCTCTAGTGGTTCATATACAGAACTGTGTTTCTAGCAATGTCGCAAGAAGTGTGATCACGCAACAAGTGTGTGTCTGTGTGTACATATACGGGTGTATGTGAGTGTAAGAACTCACATGGTTGCATTGTGGTCAACCTTTCCCCAGGTTCTTGATGACTCGCTCTCTCACTTCTCCTTTCCAATAACTCACTGACTTCCATTGACTTAAGACATCAACTAAACTCCCTTTTCCAAAACATGAAAGGTTAACAAAAGAGCATTTACATTGGGAAATAACTTAAACAGGTTTTGTAAAGAGAGAAAATTGTTTAAAAATATTCATACTACTACTACTACTACTAATATTAATAATTAGTATTTTTCCTTCCACATTTTCAGAACTCCATTTCTGATACACTGATTTATGAAGGCCATCTTCAGAGATAATTACCATTTTTACAATTTAATAGACTACCTCCCTTTAAAGGTTTGCAATTGAGTGTTCTTTTTTTTTTTTGTTGGCTAAATAAGACAAGCATATTTTGCAATATTATCTAAAGCTGGACTTGATATCTTCATATTTATGCACAAAAAAAAAATTCTAAAGAAATTTCCAATAAATGTTCTTTTCCATTCTTCCTCCAGGATGTAGCATAGAAGGAGAAGTGTAAGAACTGTTTAATTCATAAAAACGGGTGGTGAGTCATCCTTAGAAGAAGAAAAAAGTGCGTACATATATTTCTTGTAATACCCTGGTCAATAAAATCTGTTGCTGTAAGATGCATTGCGCATGCGCGACGCATCAGCGCTGCAGCTTTGCATCACATGATAAAGTCGCACTTTTGTTAGAGAGAGAAATGAATGTGTGCCGAGGCTTCTGATCCCTGATTCAACCTGAAGTCCTCAAAGTGTTACACACAGTAATGATGGAGCACTGATACATCCTAGAAATATAGCCTAAATCAATATACAAATAAATGGGTCATAGTCTGGCAACAAAGGGGGAAAAAAACAGTACAAATAAATTCCTAGGTGAGGGTTTTATTCACTCTGCAACGTAATCCAATTTCATGCCACTAGTCGAGAGGCGCGCGTGCACGCACACACACACACACACACACACACACACACACAGAGTGAGAGAGATTAACAGTGATGACAAATACAAATATTTACTACTATAATACTACTATTATTGTTATTATTTTCAAAGTGCTATTTTTATTAGTATTATTATTAATAATAATAATGATAATAATAGTACGATTTCTACTACCACTACTACGTATGATGATGATAATCATAATATACTATAACTATATAACTATATACTACATTACAATAATAATATTAATAATAATAATAATAATAATAATAAACATGATTATAATGATTATGATAATAACAACAACAACAATAACAATAATAATAATAATAATAATAATAATAAATATAACAATAATATAATAATAATAATAATAATGATAATAATAATAATAATATGCTGTTGTTGTTGCTGTTGATGTTTATCCATTCAGTAAATGTGTATTGTTTGTGTCATCCTACATTTTCATGAATGATATCGATTAATATTTCCGTGCAGTATGACTGTGAATCTTTATTTGTCTGAAGGGGAAAAAAAGGAAAAAAGCAAAAGAAGAAAAAAACACACTGGCATTTTATTGGTCAATTAGTATCTGAACTGCACCGAGAATAAAAGAGCTTCAGGGAAGGACCAGCCTTTCTACCAACCAGAGAAGCGTTTAATAACAGAGGAGGGAGTCACTAGCGTGTGTGTGTGTGTGTGTGTGTGTGTGTGTGTGTGTGTGTGTGTGTGTGTGTGTGTGTGTGTGTGTGTGTGTG
>JAOUQZ010000047.1:7302373-7314873 GCA_028564935.1 Neosilurus hyrtlii
TGTTTCACATGAAGAAAAAAAAACAGGAAGGAAGAGAAATGAAAGAAAGAAAGAAAAAGTAAGAACAAAGAAACAAGGGGGTGGCGCACTGGCACAGTGGTTAGCACATTCGCCTCACAGCAAGAAGGCCCGTGTTCGATTTCCAGGCTCGGGGGTTTCAGTGTGGAGTTTCCTCTGGTTTCCTCCCACAGTCCAAATACATGCACAGTAGGCGGACTGGCTGTTCCAAATTGTCTCTAGGTCTGTGTGTGTGTGTGTGTGTGTGTGTGTGTGTGTGTGTGTGTGTGTGTGTGTGTGTGTTTGCATGTGTCTGCCTGCATATACAGGGTAGTGGTGTTGAGAGGGCTCATGTGTACGTGAGGTGCATTTGGAGATGGAAGTAACAATACATCTCTGCCTCTCGACGCCACCTCATAATTGTAAGACGAAAACTGTTCAGCTCACAAAGATCCCTGTTTTGGTTCCTCTAATAAGCCTCTCACAGACAAATGGTGCTTTTTTAGACCAAAAAGGCCACAAGCATCTTAAGGAGTCACGTTTTAAGTGACAAATTGTTTTTCCAACAATGGCGCCATCTAATTGCTAATTGGAGCCCACAGTCTAATAGAGCCAGGAAGGATGGAGGGTGAAAAAGAGTGAAGGGAAGAGGGAGAGGGAGAAGGGTCCTCACACACACTTGCTTTAGATGCCACCTTGAGTGGTCACACCAGGATTCAAAAGACACACCCCACTGGCGCGAGTCCCCGTCTGCTTCTTTCTTTGGTTATGATTAGGCTTGGGATGTTCAAATTGTTTAATAGCCCATTGACTTTACCAATCAGATAAGTGGCATCTTATCGTCTTTTTGTCACAGTGTTCTGTCATCTAAAGCTTTTTGACAACATTCCTTCCCCTTGTCCACATGTAGGACTGAAGATAAGAATTGTAAAAACAAGGTACATATATATGTGAAAGGAGGAAACAGAGCAACAGGACTTTTTTTGCGGTGGGTCGGAATTTTAGTCCTACCTTCCGTAGGTGTTGTAGTTTCGAGTTCTCCGAGGCCTTTTCGGTGTCATCTGGGTTTGATCAAGAGGTCACTTCCTAGTTCTTCTAACCAAAGCCTGCCCACGGAGTTGTTTTATTGTTGGTGCCGGTGGGGGAAGGTGCCTGACAGCTGTAACAACACCTGAGACCTGAGACTTATCTCCCCTTCCCCCTAACCAAGGCCAAGGACTCTGCCTTAGTATGGCGCACGCGCGCGCGAGAGAGAGAGAGAGAGGCAAGTACCAGCTTGAGTGCCACGGCAACCAGGAACCATATAACACCGGTGTCAGTCGTCATTGGTTGAGAGGTGAAGATGAAGTCTAGACTTAAGTTGTAGCATAAGTTTAATCGCATTTCAGCGTCTGCTGTGGCTTAAGCCTCTGGCTACAGCAGGGAACTGGAGTCAATGGTCAGATTGTATCAGCAAATTAAGGCCTTGGCAGCGGGTGATTGCCAGAGTTGTGGGACAAGCAGCTGTGGTCCTTTTGATCTTCAAGCCTCTCTCTGTTGCAGTCCCAAGATAGCTGTCACTCAGACATGCCTAAAAATAAGACTCGTGTTAAGAATGCAGTACCCACCAATGATACCCTTTGCCTGTAGCAAACATTTCCAAGAATCCCTGAAAAATGGTCTTTTTCTTGCACTGTCTGTCTATCTGACCCACTTGAGAGTCAAAAGGCACTTTGTCTAAAGAACTAGACGAAAAACAATGGCTTTAGAGGTGATGTTAAAAAGTAGTTCATGACCCTTTTCTTTACACCAAGAATGAATGCAACATCATCTGCGCTAGCCTCTAGCATCCCTTGAGAGAGGGCATTATATGCTGCTGTATTGTTGGCCTGCCTCCTGCCAACTGTGCTGGGAACAAAAGGCCGAGCGTTTATTAACAGACCCTGCTGTGTTAAAGGAAGCCCTGACCAGCCCTCCTTTCCTGATGATGGCCTTATCCTGGCTGGACTTTCTACCACCAAGCAATTTGAAGGCCCTGCTAATAGCCAGGTAGATAGCCACCGCTGGAGAATATTTTGTTGCGGCTTTGTTCTCGGCAGGAAAGTGCTGCAGTGTGAGAAATGTTAATAGCCTAACAATCAGCAGTGTCAGCATTTTATTTGGCAGGTTCTCCATTTTAGAGTGTTCTTCCGCTTTTTTTTTTCTTTTTTTTTTTTTTTAAAGTGCCTTTGCTAATGTTTAAATGCTTGTCTTCTGGTAGACTGAACTGGTTTCTTCCCAGGATAGAATCCTACAGGTTGATACTTCTCTTTTCAGCAAGAAAGGGGAAGAATTAATGATGAACCTGGACGCTATGCAAATGGAAAACTTTGCATAATATATTTAGGTTTCTTTAAATAGACTGAATAAATGATCAAGTTAAAGCACATTTCTTAACTTTTTATTAAATGCCTCCACTTCTGTCCTTATTACTTCTCTTTTTACCAATCATATGACCAAACAGGAAGTGACAAATTAAGTTTCAGCTTAGCGAAATTGTTCAACATAGCTAATATATTTGTTTATGACCTTGCCAATGCCAGTCATGGCTGATTTTTCAGTTTATCAGCTGTAGTCTTTTATGTGGACAAGTGCATTACATTCATGTTTGTTGTTTGTTCTTTGAGAACATCATGTCATGTCTTCATGTTACTCTGTCTCCGCTTATTGTCTGAATGGAGGGAAGAATATAACCTCATGATAAAAAAGAGAGAGTTTTCAAGTTGGATGCAAAATGGCAGGATAGTGCCAGGAGTTGAACTTGCTTAGTTACTCTTGTCTATCTCTGGTTAAAATAGCAGATTTCTGGCTTTCGCCCTTGAAATCATCTCCACCTGGATGTTGTAGGCCTGAGTCCAAACACTATAAGGAAATAAAATACGAGTGTGAAAAGTTTGCAAGAATGGCTCTTCCCCCCAGTGGGACTTTCTGCACTCCAAAACGCACTTCACTGACAGGAAAAGTTTATGGCGATTTGTTGAGTCAAACGATGGACCTTGCGGAAAATGCTACGAGAATGAACCGTTACATTCCGCACCTATGATGGAATCAGGCACACTTTTTTTTTACTAGTTGCATCCAGCTGCTTCTTTTTAATTTGTGTTGTAACTGGTTTTTGATTGTCAGATTCACGGAATTCAGGCCTATTGGTGCTTTCAGTGAACGCAGTGGGTTGTCTTTGCGCACTGTAATGAGAAGATGTATTATTTATAGTTTTTTTTTTATTCAGAGACAATTTACAGCCACTAAGTACTCACTGATCTTAATTTGATGAAAAATTTATGTGATTTCTCTGGAAATTAATATCTGTCAGAAGGAGATATCCATTTATAATGGGCAATTATCCAGCCGTTGCTCTACCTTGCATCTCTCAACCCAGTACATAGATTAAAGCAGGGACTTGATTAACACACAAAAAGCAATAAGATTTTTCAGATTAAAAAATTTTCAGTTGTTTTTTTCCCCCATCACATTACGGGTATTGTGGTGTAGTGGTTCCCCTATCACATTGGGGGTACTGTGGTGTAGTGGTTCCTCTATCACATTGGGGGTACGGTGGTCTAGTGGTTCCCCAATCACATTAGGGGTACTGCGGTGTAGTGGTTTCCTTATCACATTGGGGGTACTGCGGTGTAGTGGTTACCCTATCCGATTTGGGTACGGTGGTGTAGTGGTTCCTCTATCCGATGGGGGCACTGTGGCGTAGTGTTTCTCCTATCACATTGGGGGTACGGTGGTGTAGTGGTTCCTCTATCACATTGGGGGTACTGTGGTGTAGTGATTCCCCTATCACATTGGGGGTACCATGGTTTAGTGGTTCCCCTATCACATTGGGGGTACGGTGGTGTAGTGGTTCCTATTTCACATTGGGGGTACTGTGGTGTAGGGTTTCCCCTATCACATTGGGGGTACGGTGGTGAAGTGGTTTCACTATCACATTGGGGGTATGGTGGCGTAGTGTTTCCCCTATCACATTGGGGGTACGGTGGTGTAGTGGTTCCTATTTCACATTGGGGGTACTGTGGTGTAGTGTTTCCCCCATCACATTGGGGGTACGGTGGTGTAGTGGTTTCACTATCACATTGGGGGTACGGTGGCGTAGTGTTTCCCCTATCACATTGGGGGTACGGTGGTCTAGTGTTTCCCCCATCACATTGGGGGTACGGTGGTGTAGTGGTTTCACTATCACATTGGGGGTACGGTGGCGTAGTGTTTCCCCTATCACATTGGGGGTACGGTGGTCTAGTGTTTCCCCTATCACATTGGGGGTACGGTGGTCTAGTGTTTCTCCTATCACATTGGGGGTACGGTGGTCTAGTGGTTCCTCTATCACATTGGGGGTACGGTAATCTAGTGTTTCTCCTATCACATTGGGGGTACGGTGGTGTAGTGGTTCCTCTATCACATTGGGGGTACCATGGTTTAGTGGTTCCCCTATCACATTGGGGGTATGGTGGTGTAGTGGTTCCTATTTCACATTGGGGATACTGTGTTCTAGTGTTTCCCCTATCACATTGGGGGTACTGTGTTCTAGTGTTTCCCCTATCACATTGGGGGTACGGTGGTGTAGTGGCCCCTATCACATTGGGGGTATGGTGGTGTAGTGGTTTCACCATCACACTGGGGGTACAGTGGTGTAGAAAGAAAGTCCTGGGTTCCAGTCCCAGGCTTGGCAAGGGTGTTTCTGTTTGCAGCTTGCATGTTCTCCCTGTACTTGCGGGGGTGTCCTCAGAATACGCTGGTTTCCTCTGACAGTCCAAAAACATGCATATTGGGCTAATTGGCTGGTCCAGATTGCCCCAGGTGTGAGTGTGAATGGTTTTGTGTGTGTGCTGGCCTTGCAATTGGGCTGGTGAACCATCCAGAGTGTACCCTCCCTTCGCCCAGAGTTGGCTGAGATAGGCTTCAGCCGCCCTGTGATCCTAGTAGGATTAAGCAGTTTGGTGAATGAATTAATGACATTTTCACATTCTGCAGAACAAATCTACATTGATGTTTATTTGTTGTGTGTTGTTATATGGATTTATTTTTAAAAATGCTCCATCCCAGTAACGGTCTAGGCTCTATAGGGTTTCTCTTAGGGGAAGCAAGAGATTTACAGTTGTCATGCTTCTTTCATAATGTGACCTGCCAATAAACTAACAGACTTTAAGAGCCCCATTAAATGTATGTGGGTGGCAGAGCAAAAGAGAACGAGCAAGACCTTGGTTTTTAGCTTCCATAAGGGAGGGTGTAATGAAGACCAAATGACTACTCAAGAGTCATTTATTTGATTTTTTTTTCTCTTCTCCCTCCACTACCTCCAGCATATAGCTTCACTTAACTGGAAAGTTTTGCCCTGGGGAGTGAACGCCTGTCAGTTCCTCTTACTTCAGACAACCGTTGCAGTCCACGGTAGTGAATTGTTTGGACGGGGGTGGATGGGGGGGGGGGCACGACACAAATTACCCACGCTGTGCCCTGGGGGCAGGTGGTTTTTAGGGGTCATTTTTTCAGGTCACATGTAGGAGACATACATACATCTGTCACTCCAAAGGTAGTGCTGGAAAATGTAAACGATCATCTCTTGACCAATAATCGATTCACACCATGAGCACTCAATTGGCTTACACCAATCGCTTGTCCACTGCATATAAATGATCTTCGTAATCCTTTATTTGAAGCAGTGAAAACTACACTTTGTAGTCCATCATCACCTACCTGTTAGCTTTCCATAAGATTTGGGTATGTCTGGGAAATATAGAAAATATACCATATCAAGGCTTATCGAAATGGAACACCTTCTCTTTTCCATTAGCAGAGAAAACAATGTGAAGGTTTTAGGTGTTGTTGCAAGATGCATACTTATCTAACTCATTAGGCTCAAGGATAGGTGACGAGAGACCCATATCACTGTTTATGGTTCACTGGTCAAAACAAACCTCTTATCAGGATAGTTACCTACACTGCTAGTTCACCTTATCTCGAGAAAACATGGTCATGGTCTTTTAATGACCACTGACTTAGACTTTTGCATGTCAAAATGACCAAGCTTAATAAATATTTAAAAACTCTGCTCCTAATGAAAAACATAACTTGTTTTTTTTTTGTTTGTTTTGGGGTTTTTTTTAATTTTTTGTATTTTTTTTTTGGTTTGGGTATTTTTTTATTAGTCGGACAAAAAAACAAACAAAAACCTTTTCCAGTCTTGGCTTTAACGTGAACGTGGTCCTTTCTGCACATTTGGACTGTTTAGTTCTGGCTGTTGAAAATGTCAAACAGCTCATTTATTTTCACCAATCTGGCCTGAAGGGTTTGACCCATTTACATTGTGTGAGGGTCTAACATGCTGTTCAGTGGCAGTCGGATTAGTATCGGGACGCGCGGCAGGCCTTGATGAAGTTGTTATGGTGAATTCTGACCACTCGCTTGTGGGGTGCTGATTTAGAAAGTTTCACTACTGCAAATGTCTGGCTCAGGAAATGTACAAATAGGTGGACTAGAATACCATGGTTTCGTCACATGCAAGAAATATTTAACGTGTCAAGGAGAGAGGAACCTGCCTGCTGGTGTAGCTGTGCCAGAGTTTGTGCTCGATGGTGCGATGCATGTGCATGGTGTGTGTTCCTTTGTAGACTTGCTGCATGTACAGTATATACATTAAACTGTACTATATAGGAAGGAATTATATATTTATTACTCTTAGTGTCGAATAATAAAGCTCTGTTTAATAATATCCTACCTCTAAATTTATTTTTTAAAGAAAGGATCTCTCCTGTTAAACCCTCAAAGCAGACACATATCCAGTTTTATTTGTTAGTGCGTCCTGCTAATGAAACATACTGCTTTTAGGGGATGTCTTGTATCCTTAGAACATTGTACGTTGTCTTATTAATTGGTCCACTATTTCCATGAAGACTGAGAAAGACTGTGCTTTTGTCAGCTCCACACATTCCTCAGGATATTCATAATGGTTATTACAGTTAAGACACTAGGATTTTGGGAAATTAGGATTTAAAATCATGGGCAGCTCGGGTTAGCACATACACTTCACAGCAAGATTGTGCTGGGTTCAAGTTTGGGGTTTCCTCCTACAGTCCAACTGTCCCAAATTATCCCTAGGTGTGATTGTGAGTGGGAACGGTTGCGTGCGTGTGTGTGTGCTGGTGTGTGTGTGCTGGCCCTGCAATGGACTGGAGAGCTGTTCAGGATGTACCCTGCCTTCACACAGAGTTGGCTGAGAAAGGCTCGAGCCTCCCAGTGACCAAAACATGAATGAATGATTTTAAAATATAATTTGGTCCATTTTTTTGCTTTGAAAATGTCCTAAGGAGGCTAAAATGCAAATACGGGATACTTGACCAAAACAAATAACATCATAAACAGCTAATTCAATATTTGCTAAGTATTTAAAACAGTCCAAAATCTGACTTGAGGTAATGAGGGGGATTAGATTTTTACAGTAAGGTTTGACTTGTATTGTAGGAGGATGAAAAAGAAAAAAAAAATTCCCTCCAGTCAGACTCTTATGGGTCGAAGGTCAACTGGCAGCATCTGCCATACAGCACAGTGGGATGTGTGGGCCATAGGGCCTACAGCTACATTCACCTACCTGGCAAAGATCAAGCTGTACAAGATGTGTGTGTGTGTGTGTGTGTGTGTGTGTGTGTGTGTGTGTGTGTGTGTGTGTGTGTGTGTGTGTGTGTGTGTGTCATGATTAACTCGTCCGCTGAGGTGGAATGAATCTGGTGGATTTTTAGTTTGATAGGAAATATAACAGATTAAACATGTTACGTTCTTTTGTTGAGAAAAGGGGGGTCACACTCCCACCTAGGTCGATAAATAATTCATGCTTTTTGGAAGTAGGCCTTGCGTCCCCGTGAGAAGCCAGCAGGCTGCTAGGGCTGAAATAGCTTTATCATTGCCAACATTTACACAAGTGTGCTGTATATGCATATGCAATTAAACCAGAGTTCAGCTCATCTTCAGTGTAGCAGCTTGCTGTTACAGAGAGAGAGAGAGAGAGAGAGAGATATTACATTTTTACTAGACTGTGTCACCCTCGCTATGAGGTGGCTGTGAATTAATGCAATAGCCACAACAGATGACTGGGAAGACATCCATAATGAAAACGAAAGGAACGCAATACACAAATAACCCCCCGACTCTGTGTGTAAGAGCTAAACTAATGAGTGGCTCTGTTACAGTTAAGGAAAAGGATAAAGAAAAGAAATACCTCAACAACACATCACTCCCACACAATCTGTTGCACCACACACCCAAACGCGCGCACACACGATGCGATATCGGTGCATGCAAGAGCCTTATCAGAGACAACCAGCTCGAGGCTTTTGCATTTCCCTCTCTGATGGAGTGAGCAGGTTTACCCGCTTTACATAACCGTAAAAGAACACACCTAGAGCATCCTGTTGCTCGCTTTAGTTTTCGTTAAACCCTCCTGCTGTGCTTTGACTAATACGCTTTTTTTTTTCCTTGTAACTGGAATACTGCTTAATGGATTTGTCCAGACTGGAGACAGGAGATTTCGCTGCTTTTATTGACTTTTAGACGGCTTTCTGTGGTATTCAGGACAAATCTGAGCATGCATGGAAAATGAATAGGCCAGACTATAAAATGATGCATAATAAGAATTCTCTGTAACTCCTTCACTGTTTACTCAAACACACACGTGCACGCATACACTAATTGGCTATGTTCGCCCTCACTGTGTTCTCTCTCACAGCATTATTTCACTCTACATCTTTCCTTACTGAGGTCTCTCGCATGGTGTTCTCCTGTACAGCGTCCCCCCTCACATCAACCTCTTGTTTTGAGGTCTCGTTCATGGTTCTTCTTTATTGTGTTCTCCCTCACTTTATTCTCCTTCAGTGTGTTCTATCTTACTATGTTCTCCTCTGTTATGTTCTTTATCTTACTGTGCTCTCTCTCTCTCTCTCTCTCTCTCTCATGGATCTTTTCCTGTATCATGTTCTTCCTCACTTCATTCTCCCTCAACAGGTTCTGTCTCACTGAGTTCTCTGTCATGGTGTTCTCATATACTGTGTTCCCAATCACAGCATTCCCAGCATTTTTAAAATTTTTGATTTTGCTATACTGTATTAAAAATAACAAGGGAAATTGTTGCCTCTGCATTTAACCCATCAAAAGTGAGCACACGCACAAACAGTGAGCACACACACACACTCACACTCAGAGTGGTGGGCTGCCACATTAGGGGGCCTGGGGAGCAGTTGGGGGTTAGGTGCCCTGCTCATGGACACTTCAGCCATGGAGGTGGAGGAAGGGAAAGTGAAGCTCACTCCCACCACCACACATTTTTCCCGCTGATTCGGAAATCGAACCAGCGACCTTTCAGTCCCAAACCTGCTTCTCTAACCATTAGGCTACAGCTGCCCCCATAGAGCTTTGATCATGTTCTCACGTTGGTTCTTGTCCCATATCGATTTCACTGTCACTGTATTCTCCTTCAACATGTTCTGTCTTCCATACTGTATTATATAATATATTGTGTTCTATCGTACATCATTCTCTCTTATTGATGTTCTCCTATCCTGCGATCCTTCCACATCATTCTCGTTTTTTTTATTTGTTATTTTTAATTGTTCTTTTCTTGTATCATCTCTCACTTTATTCTCCTTCAGTGTTCATTCCTACTGTGTTCACCTATATTGTGTTCTGTCTCACCACATTCTCTAACCGTGTTCTCTCTCATGGTTCTTTTTCACTTTATACTCCTTCAATGGGTTTTTTCTTACTGAGTCTTCCATCATAGTCTCCTCTTATATTGTGTCGTGTTCCCCATTACAGCATTCGGTCTCATGGTATTCCTCTCACAACATTCTTTCTCATTGAGTCCTCGCTCAGGGTTCTTCTTCTGTATTGTGTTCTCCCTTAGTTCAAATATTTTACCTTAGCCTAGGTTTACACTGGGGGACGATGTCCACGATCTCAGCTCCATGATTTATGAGCCCGCTTGGAGCATGATTTGGGTATAAAAAGTGGGCAGCTCACATTCAAGGAATCGCGTTGCCAAGCTCATCAAGATCCCCCACTATGGCGCATCAAAGTCTGTTACGCTCTGTTAAGGTCTTTTAAGCTCTTCTGCGCTCTATCGCTCTTCTCACTTTGTATCACGATTGGCGTCAAGTTGTAATGCATCGTAATAATCATGGCGAAATTTTTGACAGTCAAAAAATTAGCCACAATCAGCGCAATCATCACAAATCCACCAAGTTACCTCAAGATCATCATGATTAGATCCCATGACCCCCGACGCTCCTCCCAATTCTCTCAAATCATGGAAATCACAGACAGCGTGCCCCAGTGTAAACCCAGGGTTACTGTGTTCTATCTCGTGCTCTCTCTTGACATGTTCTCTTGTATATCTTGTGCTTTGCTCTAACTGTCTACTGTAAAGTACATGTTTTTTTAAGTGGGTTAAGTCAGTGTAAATGTTCATTTTACATTTTAACTTGATTGAAATGCTCAGGAATGCTTGCGAGTGTCTTGGCAGTGATTGATCATCAGTCACAGAGATATGTGTGTGCAGGGCTTCAATTGTAAAATGAAACATAAACTGCGCTTCTTTTTCCTAAGTAGGGGGAATTTAATTTCAAGTGAATTTCTGCCAAAAAAGGGAGTATAAATCTTGTGATAATGATGAGGAATGAGATTGGAAAAATACAATGATGGATAATAAAAAATATGCATTATAAACCATTTTAAGGGACCTACCCTTGAACACCAAAGAGAAAGCACTGACTCACACACACAGAAAGTTTTAACTGGTGAGGTACCAAATATATAACTGCTGTTGCTTTTATTACTGTAAAAAATGACATTATTATAATAATTATAACAATAATTGTTTATAAAATGTATTATTATTATTATGAGCTGGTGCATGAGGTTATTATTATTATTAATATTATTATTATTATTATTATTATGGGATGGCACTGTGGTTAGCATGTCCACCTCACAGCAACAAGGTCCTGGGCTTGAGGCCCATGTTCAGCTATGGCATTTATATATGGAGTTTGCATATTCTCCCAAACTTTCATGGGGTTTCCTCTGGCTAGTTTGGTTTCCTCTCCCAGTCCAAGGACAGGAACATTAGGCTAATCGGCTGTTCCAAATCACTCCTAGGCCGGACTGTAAAAGGTTGTGTGTGTTGACCCTGCAATGGACTGGCAAGCAGTTCAGGGGGTGTACCCCGCCTTTGCCCAGAGTTGGCTGAGATAGGCTCCAGCTTGCCCTCTATCCTATAATCATAAACTGGGCTAGAAAATGAATGAATTAATATATTATTATTATTATTATTATTATTATTATTTAATAAGTAAAGGGGAATGGGCATTTGAGAGAATTATGATTTAAAAATTATTGCCATCAAACCTACTTAGCTATACTTCAGTATCCTTGGCACATATTTTCAATTCCAGTGTATGTATTTTTATACCTACACCATCGCTATCGGACTCCTTAGAGTGGTGCAAGTTTCAACGATGTGGTTTTAGAGCATTAAAGGGAGTAATTCTGAATCAAAGCAACTCCATGTTAATAGACAATAATAACCCTATTAACTGCCCACTTCCCTTCTGCATCTCCTTTAGTATGGAGGAAGTGCATGTCAGGTGACACAGCGCCTTGGTCAGATGGTAAATTCTTTCTCAATGTTTTCAATGGTAATGGAAAAATATCTGATTAACATAGAAAAGAAAAGAAAAATCTGCAGAGAAATGTGTGTGGGTGTGTATGTGTTCTGGGGCATTTCAGAGCAAGGAGGAAAATTAAGTCAAAGGGAAAATATTTACCTGTTCCTTTTAATTATACAGTTTAGAGAGAGAGAGAGAGAGAGAGAGAGAGAGAGAGAGAATAGTCTGTGAAAAAAGTGACAGGTCAATTTTTTTTAGCTGTATGAATAAGAAGACGTGAGTGGCGTGCCTGTTACAGTTGATGTTACGGTTAACGCCTTTGAAGCGCTAATGTTAAGGTGTTAAAGCCTGATTAAGTTCCTCATGTGTACACACTGTGAGAGCACCAAGGCACGGTCGCAGTGCTCACATTTCTGAAAGGGGAACTTGTCGTCCATGGCTCGTCACACCTTATTTCCCTCCTGGGCTGATAAGAGACAACTTGACAATAACAAAAGAAGAAAAAATACTTGTGTACATGCAATAACTGTCCTTGGTGGGTGTTTTCTTTTCTTTTCTTTTCTTTTCTTTTCTCGACTGAACCAGTGGCTTCAAATGCATCAGGTTCATTTCCCCATTTGATCTGGATTCATTAAAATGTATAAATTAAAATGTATAAATCTTTAATTGCATATAGATTAACTTTTAATATAAAATATCGAGTTAACAGTCTTGCAAGCGAGGGCTTAAAAATGGAGAGGCAACCTCAGGGAGGATATGAACCACAGGCCCTTCACTATTGTTTAAATAGTATGTTTCAAGACAGTAGGTTTTTCTTGGCACCTGCAT
>JAOUQZ010000047.1:7324655-7338874 GCA_028564935.1 Neosilurus hyrtlii
CACCCCCACCCCCACCCACACACACACACACACACACACACACACACACACACACACACACACACTCTCCTAAATAATCCCACCGGTCACACCTCTTACTAAAAAATCTTTTTGTCCCACGCCCCTCCTCACCCCCCCCTTCTTCTCCACTTTCTCTCTCTTTCTCGTTCTCTCAGTCTATTCCACCTCTCCCCTCTCTTTTGGTATTCAGGCAGCGGTCGGCGCGTTTTTGCGCCCATCCCTCGCTCCCCTTTTTAATGTGCACCTGTTGCGCAGTTGTCCTGGCCCTGGCAAATGCGCCCACCGCCAATCAAACAAAGATCATATTATGATCAGCTACGTGCTGGCTAATCTTCCCCCTTTCCCCAGCAAGTCCTTAGAGGTACAGGCTGTCTTTTTTCCGCCTGGGAACCTGCGAGACGGAGGGGGGGGAGAAAAAGGCCTGGGTCATTGCTGTTTAGTTAAATGAATGGGGTCCTGCGGACAGATTAGGGGGTAGGGTATGGGATGAAGGGAGCTGGGAAAATGAACACGGCTAAGGAGGAGAGCCGGTTGTTTTTTGAAGCTGTGTGTCGTAGGAGGACGAGACAAACATCAGCAATTAGGTCTCTGATTTGGCCATTAGAGCCATTTCCCACTAACTCCGGCCGGGGTTGGCAGAGTGCCGGGCTGATAAGGTGCTGCCGAGGACAGAGAAAGAGCAAAACTTGAACACTACTCTTCCTATGAAGTCATATCTATTTGTACTTCGCTGGACCGGTTTTTTCTCGATTACTTTTTCCTGTACAATTTTTTATAAAGTGATGTGTATGCAATTTTTAAAGTCACAGTAAAAAAACAAGACAAAAAAAAAACACAGAGTGATGGGATGTCATGCAGTATGTTCCAAATGATTCACATGTGCAATTCATGGAACATTGTACCACATACCACTTTGACTAACTTGCTTAGTTAGACTCCCTAACCAGCCATATTGTCATATCTATCATGCATGGATAACATGGACTGTCTTGGCGTGTAAGGGAATTTCCTCCGTCCTCCGTCCTCCGTCCTGGCTTTGTTGTCACTCCTGAACGGGAGCCATGCTTGTAACCAGTGGAGAGATCCAAACTGTGTGAGCTCTTTTCGGAAACAATGAGTGATTGGTGATAAATGTCAGTGGTTTCCCTTCTGTCTTTCAACAGTGCTGAGCTCCGATGAAGAGGACAGACTGCAGGGTTCGGAGGGAGAGGGGAGCCCGGTTGGCGTTCCCAGCCTGGAGCCGTCGCCCCGAGTGGCACATGCCCTCCTTTCGTGCAGGGGGGACGAGGAGGATGAGAGCCACGACATATGGCAACACACGGACCTCAATGGTGCAGGTGAGAACTTAACTTACACTGACCCCTACTCTCTACTGATTTTATTGCAGAAGGAGTAACACCATCTATTTCCAACTGCATAACATCGTCATGTTCAGTGGTAAAAATTAGCATGAGTGTTATATATGCATTATATTAAGCTGACCTTGGTATTCCTACAATTATTTTAAATAAAGGTTATTTATATATAGCAACTAAATACATTTAAAATAAATAGATAGATAGTAAGGTCAACGGATATAAAAGAAATTATATTCTTATCAAACAAAATAAATACTTTTTAACAAACGAATCAATAGTAAATGACTCATTTTTTACATAAACTCTATAATATATAAATGATGATAATAGATGATTAATTTAATTTGATAAATGAATAAAGAAATAAATACGGTAGGGTAGTGTCGTGGTTAGCATGTCCGCCTCATAGAAAGAAGGTCTTGAGTTCGAGTTCCAGACTCAGCGAGGGTGTTTCTGTGTGGAGTTTGCATGATCTCTACAAGCTTGTGTGGGTTTCCTCTGGGGACTTCGGTTCCCTCCCACAGGCCAAAGACATGCACATTAGGCCAATTGGCTATTCCAAATTGCCCCTGGGTGTGAGTGTGAGTTTGAATGGTTGTGTGTGTGTGTGTGTGTGTGTGTGTGTGTGTGTGTGTGTGTGTGTGTTGACCCTGCTATGGTCTGGCTAGCTGTTCAGGGTGTACCTTGCCTTGACCCAGAGTTGGCTGAGATGGGACCCTAGTGGGATTAAGCGGTTTGGCAAATGAAATGAAATGAAATGAAATGAAATAAATAAATATTGGTTTGGTCTTAATAATTTGG
Organism: Neosilurus hyrtlii; assembly: GCA_028564935.1. Lineage (NCBI taxonomy): Eukaryota > Metazoa > Chordata > Actinopteri > Siluriformes > Plotosidae > Neosilurus > Neosilurus hyrtlii. Next base: position 7,326,836 of record JAOUQZ010000047.1, read on the forward strand.
GAAATGATTATTATTACCATTCAAAAGCCGAGTTCATATTTATTTTAGTATTATTATTTAGTTTTGAATTACCTTGCTGTGGCTCAGATAACTATGAGTTGGCTTGTGTGGCATTCAAACTCATCTCTTAGTCATCTCCTTTAGAAGCTACACCTGACCTTATGCATCATCCAAAACTCCCACACAGCTCTTCTTTTGTCTCTTTTTTTTTTCGAATCTTCTTTCCATCCCCCTTTCACTCTGTTTCAAAAGCGATCAACTTCAATGACACGGCTCGTGCTAGCAAGGCTCAAAAGACAAATTCTTTTAATTAGGATCTGAGAGACATTATTTAGCACAAGCCTGCCATGACCAAGGCCTCATTAAGCGCATTAAATGGAATTTTTTGCATTATGATATTATGATATCCATTTACATGCATAATAGCTCCACAATTCCTTGGCTTGTGCTGACAGATACCGAGTAGAGGGAGAGCCTAACCGGGTCACCCCGAGTGTTTTTTTTTTTTTTTTTAAACCACCCGACCCCCCAGTGATCAGTCTTGCCTAATGACTTAGCCATATGCTACTCCTTCTTAAACTCAGTAGAAGGTTTGCTAGTAAAGAAAACTCAGACTGGAGACCTTTTTTCTGTGGTCGAGGGACATTTTGCTAAGTTGACTAATGCAAATGGATGCTGGATTACCGAATGTCATGTACACTCCGGCATCCTAATTAGCAGCTCTATATAGAAGCAAGTGCAGGGACAAAAATACAGCCCTGACGTCTTATTAGGATTAGCTTTGAAATGCTAAATCAGGTGAAGCATTTCAGAATGAATACCTTTCCAAATAATAGCTCACATTAAAAAAAAAAAGCTGTAAAAAAAAAACAAAAAAAAAAACCTGTAGTTCAGCATGTGTACATGCTGGTAAGTGTGACAGCTTTGAGTGTTGCATGAATCATCATGCACAGCCTTGAACTTCCTCTTTTTCACGATATGCTCGCCAGTAAAACATCAGCTCAGCATTTGTGCACTTTATTATTATTTAGAAATAATTAAACGCCCGATCAGATAGAGCACAAGATGAGCGTTATTCGAGATAACATCGGTTTGCGTACGCTCTGCATGCTAATCCAAGTTTATTTACTGTAGCTATCCTGAAATAACTTGGTGGCATCAACAAAAAAAGCAGGTGCCACATTTCTCACCCCACAAGAGAGAACACGCGCACACAAAACCCAGCATCGCACCGATACATCATTGAAAACTGAACTGCAACTACGACAAGCAGAACTGAGCCACTGATATTGGGGAGATTTTGTCACTCCAGGAAATTATAAGCTTTAGTATGAGCTCAAGCACTTCATAAAACCTTCCACTGATGATGATGACAATATTATAGGAATAATAGAAGTAATAATAATAATCATCATCATCATCATCATCATAATCATTATTATTATTATTATTATTATTATTATTATTATTATTATAATATGTCCTTATAGCTAAAGGAGCTTATCAAGCACACATCATAGTAATAGCATTCAAGTCAGTGCTCATCTGGGGAGGATCCATGCCGTCTCCAGGCCCATGGACATTTTACTAACCAGAGTTTCTTTTAATCAGCCTTCTTTAATTACTGAATCATATGTTCACTCTGAATTTTAGAAAGTGAAATGATTCTGTACTTTGGTTGGTTTTTTTTTTTTTTTTTTTTTCAAGGCTCAGAGAAGTCTGCTGCTTTCCAGTCTCTGCTGTTAAATGTCACACATTTTGAAAAAAAAAAAAAAAAAAGATTGGGGAGAAGTGAGATTAATAATAATAAAAGAAGAAAAAAAGGAGTTTCGGTTGTCATGCTCAGATAATAGGAAGGAAACTTGCGAGCAGTTCAGAAATTAAACAGCGCTAATGCTGGGGAGGGGTGTGTGTGTGTGTGTGTGTGTGTGTGTGTGTGTGTGGAATATGGAGTGTTCGTATTTTCCTTATTGTGGTAGAGGTGCTCTATATCCTCGTTTTGAAGGGGAAGCTTATGATGCTTGTGACTGCCGGTAAGAGGTCACATGAGCTCGAGCAGGAGGAACAAATATAGTACAATAAGTTTGGTAGATGAGCAAGAGTTCTTCAGAAGCCACAGCAGTCCTCGCTGAAAAATACCTTGACTGGGTGTTTCTTAAGATATGAATTGAGAATGTGTGTGTGTGTGTGTGTGTGTGTGTGTGTGTGTGTGTGTGTGTGTGTGTGTGCTGTCCATTCATGTAAGCACTAAAACAAAAGGGATGGAAAAGAAATCAACCACAAGCCTTTGCTTTCCTCTGTGTTTGTTTCAGCGAACACGTGTTGCTTTGTCCTTGTGTTATTGTTAAATTGTCATCACTGTATGAGAGGAGTGGGACTGAAAGAACATCTCGTGGGTTTATGAAGGAGCCCAGCAGACTGGTGCTAGCACATTTAATGCTGTTGATTCATGCACTGCGGTCTTACTTTTGGCTCTTCTACTTTGTGGTTTGTCTTAAACCCAATATTTGCTAATATTCTCTCTTTCTTTCTCTCTCTCTCCATCTCTATCTCACTGTCTCTAGAGGAGAGAAAAGATGAATACAATCCTCTGAGCCCTGACGTGTCCATTCACAGAGCTGGAAACGGTACAGGTGAGCCCACGTTTCGGATTTTAGTGAAACGTACCACTCCATGTTTGTCAGATTGTGCCATTGCCTCGGTAGCTAGGAGCTATTTTTAATGCCAGGGTTTTTTTGTTTTTTTTTTAATTCCTGGAACTAAGTTCTTTTCCATCCTTAGTACTTAGAACCATTTGCAAAGTAGATTTTCATCTGTTGTGCTGGCTTACTCATCCGAAGGTCAGGGGTTCAAGCCCCACTATCACCGAGGTGTCACTGCTGTCCCCCCAGTGCAGCTAACTGGGTTATCAAAGGCCGGCCACGTCTCTCACTGTCTGTTGTGAGAGGCATGTAAAACAACCGTTGCTGACTTTCGTGAAGAGCAGGCCATTGGGGTGCTGTCAACATGTTTCTACCCTGTGATGTCCTGGTGAGCTGTCCAGGGTGTACTCCGCCCTCGCCCAGAGTCGGCTGAGATGGGCGACAGCCTCCTTGCGACCCTAATTAGGATTAATCGGCTTAGTAAATGTCTTGGAATTCAAGCATTTTTACAGTGTCACTTCGGAAAAATTAGATCATTTTTTCTCCATCTTGATCGCTGATTCAAATGCTAGTCAACCAAGAGATTGCAGACAAGTTGCAATCAGTGGTGTCTCACCAACGTACACCCTTAGGCACACAGATGTGCACACAGAGACATTTAAGCTAATGTTTGCTTCACGCGTGACAAGAGGAGATGGAAAGTAAACATTTGTAAGTTGAGCGAGAGTGCACTGCAAATCACATTTTGCCACCAAATCGAGTTTGGGATGAAATCAGATTTGTTCTGTCCATGTACTTTCCAATTGCTTTGCAGGGAGACAATAAAATTTTCATTTGCCTTCTCTTAGGTCCTTGTATCGTAGCTCATTAGTACAGCTGAACTGTCAAGGACAAAATAATGGGTCTAGGACACTTTCTGCAACTTTTTTTTTTTTGCATGGTATTTGTTGGTCTAGTCCTCATTTATGCAGTTCAAGTAACCATAGATCTCACTTGTAAATACATAACACTTATGTATGTGTCTTTTAAACCTCACACTTCTGGTCTTTTTAAAGCCGTCTTATCTCTCAATGGTAATCACTGCTACTTTTTATTCTATATCGTAAAAAAAAAAAAAAAAAAAATCTCTGTTCTGTACAATTACAAATAACGCATGGCTCATTATTAGATTTGGAGACTGATTTTAAGTATACAATGGGCCGTGCAAAGTGAGATCAGTTACCCAAGTGAGCCTAATTGCCACATAAACCAATTACCCACAATGCTGCAAATGTTTAAAGCCTTTTCCAACATGCAAGAGGACGCTTAAAGAGTGCTCGATGATCACGCTGGCTCCTATTCGTCTTTGAAGTGGCCATTACACTGTAACTTAAATAAATACTTCCACCTTTAAAGGCTTTCTAATGGTTTGTCCAATGCTACATCACATTTAGAGCAACTGCTCTTCCTAATGTCCAGCTGGGGCTTTTCCAGTGACAAGCAACGTAAACCAATGGGTCTATTTGTTATTTTTTCCTGACACACGCACTTCCTGTGTATAGTTAAGGGTATTGATGCCACTGCAGAGCTGGAGAGCTTCTTCGCCAAGAGGAAGCTGGAGGACAACGAGGGATGTCCTGCAAGCATCGCCGAGTACCTGAAAAGAGGGGACACGGCCATAATCTACCCAGAAGACCCGGAGGAGAGCACGAGGCTGAGCACTCCAGAGGCCAACGGGCAGGACGACAACGAGAATGGTAAGTGTTTCTAAATGTGTGTGCGGAGAATGATTTTAAACAACAGAGTAGCATTAATGTGAATCAATAAAATTCTCTTTGTCATAACTAATTCCATTTCAGTATTATAGAAGATGCTATAATTAAAATCGTATTTTTGTGCAGATCTGGCACTCAGGACGCCAGATGACTTTGCCCAACTGTTGACCTGCCCCTACTGTGACCGCGGCTACAAGCGGCTCACTGCCCTTAAGGAGCACATCAAGTACCGGCATGAGAAAAATGAAGAGAGCTTCCCCTGCCAGCTCTGCAGCGACACTTTCGCCTACCGCACACAGCTGGATCGCCATATGGCCACTCACAGGCCTTCTAGGGACCAGGTGAGGCCAGAAATTATCTTTGGTTAATTGAGATTAACATTATATCTCTGCTTTAGCCTTTTTATGCAGTACCTCACCCCAGTTTATCACTGATATTAGTGATTAATATTAATAAGCAAAAAAGATAAAGAAATAGCGAGGGATACCATTGTTGATCCAGTGATATACCATTGATACTCTGCTCTAACACTGATCCATTGAGCTACAATTCTTGATCTACTTATTAACCATTGGTGATCCACTGATCTACCATTGACACACTGCTCTACCATTGTTAATCCACTGATCTGCTATTGTCGATCTATTGATATACTACTGATCTATTGCTCTACCATTGGTTATCCACTGACCTACCATTGATACACTGCTCTACAATTGTTAATCCACCGATCTATTATTGTCGATCCACTGACCCGGATTTGTTCTTCCATTGATCTACCATTGTAGAAACGTTCAATGACATAAAATAAAAGGAAAGCAAGGCAGCAAAAGGCATATGAATTGAATTAAATTTAAAAGCAATATATGTTTGGATACGCTATGGAGAGCTCATCCGTGTAGTGTGATCATGTCTGGAATGAATGATCCAATCCAGAAACCACTAACTCCACGCAAATTTTTCAGGAATGCCATCTTAATATTTAAAACCAGGTAAATTTCACATAACCCTCCGACTATATGATGCCTCCATTAGTTGCAATTCCGACTCTGTTGGCTTCACATACTAAACATGTTTCTCTGGAGCCTCCTTAAAATGCAGATCTCTCACACCGGAGCCACAGCTGTGCACGGTCGTCTGCCCACGGTAAGGCATGTGTGGGATGTTCTAGCACATTGAGTTCTATAGACTTTCTGCCTCAGCTGCTGTTGGATTGGAATCAAACTCCAAACATGCAACCAGCACTGACATTCATTTCGGTATTTCTTGCTGGTTTCGGGGCAGCAGAGGCCCGTGTTGCTGAAAAGGCCTGGTAAAAAAAAATTAAAATAAATAAAAGCCCTGTTTCACCTTTATTCTTTTAGATAAAATGTCTGTGTTAAATAAGCTCTCAAGCGTTTAATTAGATTGAAACAGGATCTTTTACATTCATGCAGCACTTTGAAGCTGTGACTTTATCCACAAGAACTATGTGAACTACCCACCTTGCCTTCTTATCTTCCTTAATCTTGTTCAGTCGCTCTAATACACATGCACACACCTTCCCAGACTTTCTAAAACATGTCCAGATGGCTTTTCTTCCAGAGATCTAACCTATTGTAATCCCTAAAAGACATTAAATATTTGTTTATTCGCTCTCTAGAGATATTCTCCTGAACTTTAAACTGTTAATTCCGAGATTTACCCCAAATCTTTTGGCTGTTTCTTTACAACATGTGTAGTGTACACATTTCTTTTTACATTGTAGGTATATTATTCTCAGAGTACAGTCATTCGAGCTATGTTCTCCCACTAACAATGAACTTTTAGAGAAGTGTGTTCTGTGCACTGTGTAGATTTTGTCCATCCAATACACAGTCTTAGACTCCCACATGTTTTTCACAGACCTTTGTATCTGTGAGTGGGGTGCAATAGTGAGTACTGTTGTTTTGCTTGTGCATCTAGAGCCCGCCCACCTTTTAATTTCAAATTCAAAAGAAAGCACCTACTTTAAACTCTGAATGAGTAGATGGAGTTATCTCTGCTGCTTACATCTAGGGGAAACATATGATTAAAGTTCTCCCTAAAATAATGGTTTTCCTTATGAACTTATCTCTCTATCATTGTAGCCTCCAGTGCTGAACGAAGGGGCTGGAAACCGCAAGTTCAAATGCACCGAGTGTGGGAAAGCCTTCAAATACAAGCACCATCTGAAGGAGCACCTCCGCATCCACAGTGGTAAGTAGCCAAGTGTCAGTGGTCACCATTTTGTGAGGTATTGAAATAGATTTGATGACCAATGATTTTACATCAGCAAAGCTAGTAACTTTTTTTTATTTTTATCATGTCACTATGAGTAATACCAGGTCAATAAAATATTTATTCAGTACCAAACTTTTAAAATATGTATTTATTTATTTATTTATTGGAAAAGGAAGATTGACGTAGACTTATTACTGTATCATATTTAAAAACTAAATGATTTTTTTTTTTTCCTGAGATCTTTTATATGTGACTTTCTTAACACTTTCCTATGATTTTTCTTCTTAGGTGAGAAGCCATACGAATGCTCCAACTGTAAAAAACGCTTCTCTCACTCTGGTTCATACAGTTCACACATCAGTAGCAAGAAGTGCATCGGCCTCATCTCTATAAATGGACGGGTACGACATGGGGTTGGCACCAAGCCTGGCTCATCCCCAAACTCTGCCGCTTCATCGCCAGGCAGCCCTGCCTTGGCTCAACTAAGGAGCAAACTGGAAAACAGCAGGTGCACTGGTCTCCAGGACCCGTTAACCCACCCTGATGTAAAGGCTGAGCCCATAGACTTCAATGAATGCCGTCTCATGATGGCTTCACCACCAGATTTTGGAGGACCTGGGCCTTTTCTTAATGGTACTGGCCGTGGGGGGAGCCCACTAGGGTCGCACAATTCACCACAGAATCCCTTGCAGCACTTGGCTATGAGACTGGATTCACATACATTAAGCTACCCAGGCTTGAGCAGTAGCTTGAGTAAGGTTCAGCGGGTTCTCCAGATTGTAGACAACACTGTGTACCGGCAGAAGTTGGACGGCAATCCTGAGGAGACCTCCAAGTTGAGAGCCTACATGAAGGATCTGAGCTGCCAGATGGAAGAGCACAAGCTGGCTCTGGCTTCCCAGGCAGAATTCCATGGGGTTGGACACAACAGTCCTAGCAAGAGCATTATTGACTACACTTTGGAGAAGGTCAGTGAGGCCAAAACCTCTCCACACAGCCTAAGTGAAGATGCAGATAAAAGGGCTCTAGACATTAAGAAAGAGAGGCCCAGTCATATGATTGGTGTCATTGCAGATGACAAGGCCCAGGTAAGGGATGGCCAGTACTCATCATTCTCGTGCCAATACTGCAAGGAGTTATTTAATGGCCCTATACCCTTGCACCAGCATGAGCGCTATCTTTGCAAGATGAACGAAGAGATAAAGGCAGTCCTGAAGCCTAATGAAAGCTTACCTGTCAGCCGTAGAGGGGTGTCTGGCATAGAGCAACAGGGTGTTATGGTAGCCTCTTCTATGCCAGAGAGAAATACAACTAGCCCAATCAATCTGTTCAAAGACCACTTGTCAGTACTGAAAGCTTACTTTGCCATGAATACTGAGCCTAGTTCAGAGGAACTAAGAAAGATCTCCACTGCAGTTGGTCTTCCTCAAGAGTTTGTCAAGGAGTGGTTTATCCAGTGGAAAGCTCAGTCAATCCATGGCTTGTCCAGGAAAAGATCTCCACGTCCTGAATGGGGCAGTGGGGACAGCAACCATGGCTTGGCTAGAGAATCAGCACTTGCTAGATCACCTGCTTCCATTGGCCAGTATAGTGACTCAACAGCAGAACTCCAAGGTACTACCAATGGTGAAACTGGGCACCGGCTATCCAAACATCACCAGTTAACAAGCCTAAGACACATAAATGAAAAACCAGTTGAATCGGTGGACCACTTGAGAGGGGAGACCCCTTCACCCCTGAATCTTTCTTCAACATCTTCAAAACACTCTCATAGCAGTTCCTATACCCCTACAAGTCTTACCTCTGAGGATGCCCATGGTGAACCTCTTGACCTGTCATTGCCAAAACATCTTTCCAAATCAGAGAGGAAGCCTAAGCCAAATGGTTTTAACATAAATGGTAATGGTGACCCTGCTATACGAGAACAAGGAACAGAACCTCTGGACTTAGCTCACATCAAGAAGGAGTTCAATGGCTCAAACAGTGTTAGCAATGAAAACCAGCTAGACAAAAGTTCGAGCCCAATCTTTGGCATCAACCCTTTCAGTGGTGGTCCTATTTATACCCCTTTACCACCTCATGGAGCATTCCCTCCTTCGACATTCATGTCCCCAGCACAGGCCAGCATCCCCGGACTAAGGCCTTACCCAGGATTCGATCCAATGGGCTTCCTTCCACACATGGCTTTCACTTACGCGGCAGGGGCGGCCACGTTCACTGAGATGCAGCAGAGACGGAAATACCAACGGAAATCAGGCTTCCAGGTAAATTAGACTTCATGCAAACTAACTGTAGATTGGAGGATAATTTTTCTTGCATATTCATGTTTTTGCAAAAATTACTTATGCTAAAAATGTTGATAATCTTTTTCAGTATGTGAATCCACTTCAAAAATCATTTAAACAGCCATTAAATGTCTTTGTTTTAAATGAGATATTGTGGTTAGCTCTTAATATCCCTGTTTACTTTGTACCCCGTGTTCTGCTGCTAATCCTTTGGTCAACCGTAACCTACTTAAAGCACATTTCATGGTCATTGCAAGGCCCATATGTTGCTTTTTAGAGGTCTTACACAGCTTCAAGAGATAAGCTCTACCCAAACTTGGGATCAAACAGACTCTGTCTCCAGGCAGGTATGGATTTCTGTGCTAAAAGTCTTAAACCTGTCTTTTCCTCAGGGGGAGCTGCTGGACAGCACAGGGGACTATTTGTCAGGGCTGGAGGACCTGACAGACAGTGAGTTGCTGCTTGCCCGGAAGAAGATTAAGAAGACCGAAAGTGGTATGTACGCGTGTGACTTGTGCGACAAAACATTCCAGAAGACCAGTTCCCTCCTAAGACACAAATATGAGCACACAGGTATATCACATTGAGACAATTCTTTTTTTTTTAACCCTCACCCCAAGTTACCTCTTTAGTTTTTCCCTCCTTTCTTACATCATTTGCCTTCTTTTTACCCCATTTTATCTTGATTTCTTTTCCTTTATTTGTCCATTTAAAAACCATGAGCACCAATGAAATGTTTAATTCCTTTTGACAGGCTTTTAATAGATCCGCTCTTTAATTTAAGTGTAATAAATCATTTTCGGGCAACAGAGCCTTTTATATCTGGATTGCTTGAATGCAGCATTTTGATTGGTGACCGAAAGCCTGTCATGTTTGCAAACTGTTCTAGCATTTCATGGTAAGCCAGGTGCATACAAATGTGTGGCATTTTGATGCCACGCCGTGGCCTCCGCTCCTGGGGGACTCCTCTCTTTCACAGGCTTGCATCATACCTCACTCACATTCCTCCCGTGGAATGCAGGGCGGGGAATCTGCTCTCTCGTTTATTTTTGAACTTGACGAGGGAAGGTGGGTGCGGGGTGGGATGATGAGGGGGTGAGTGGGGTGGGGGTCATCTCAAGCATGGCAGCTATGGAAGGTGCTGCAGGCATTCCAGTGCTCTCCATGGCCAAGAATATGTTACATGTGTTTAAAAGTGATAGTGAATGTGTGCTTGGGATGTGTATGCATCATATAAATGAGGTTCGAGATTAAAATACTGCATGTGTCTCCATTGATTGGACTTACTGTATTACCATGTGTTCAAGAGTCCCAGCAGCTCCTGCCAAAGGACTTGGTGAATGAATACAGCGGAGGGGAAGTTTGTACCGCCCTCGCCCTCATTACAGTATCACGAGGGAGCTGTCTGACCTAAGCATTTTATAATCTGGAGACATGATGTCATTAAAAGCATGCTGCATCAAGGATGCTGACTGCCTCCATTTCACCTTGAGCGGTATGCTGTGATAATCACCTGATCTCCTTGGCTGCATTCACCGAGGTCACGTACAACCTCAGAATAGCTCACCAGGATCATGGCTTCCCTCTTGACTCCTTATCCTGTTTATGGCTTCCAATCAAAAATAAACCCTGTTGCGTATACACACTGAAAGCAATTTGTGTTATTTATTTTTGGCATGGGCGGCATGGCGGTGTAGTGGGTAGCATTTCTGCCTCACAGCAAGAAGGTTCAGGGTTCAAGTCTTGGGCTCAGCAAGGGTGTTTCTCTGTGCTTGTGTGGCTTCCTCCAGGTACTCTGGTTTCTTCCCACAGTCCAAAGACATGCACAATAGGCTAATTGGCTGCATCCAATTGTCCGTGAGTGTGAGTGTGAATGGTTGTATGTACGTTGGCCCTACGATGGACTAGCAAGGTGTTCAGCGTGTATCTTCGCCCAGAGTTGGTTGAGATAGGCTTTAGCATCCCCATGACTGTAATAGAAATAAGCAGTTCGGCAAATGAATGAATATATCTGGCATGCACTTGCTATTTAGTCTCACAAAGGAGGGTTTGTTAAAAAACAAAAAACAAAACGAGCAGTAGACCTGTAAATAGTTCACTATGGCACGGTATTCTGTAGTGTCAAATTAATTATTTTGGATATATCCACAGTACACTGACACAAAGTTTACTATCAGTTACAAATCAATACTTAAGAAAAACTAATTTGCTGGAAGGTTGGATTTGCTGTGATTCCACTTTAACCTGTCGGCTTCTCTCTTTCCTTGTGTGTCTGCAGGAAAGCGGCCCCACCAGTGCCAGATCTGCAAGAAGGCTTTCAAGCACAAGCACCATCTAATCGAGCACTCACGTCTGCACTCGGGCGAGAAGCCCTACCAGTGTGACAAATGCGGCAAGCGCTTCTCACACTCGGGCTCATACTCGCAGCACATGAACCACCGCTACTCCTACTGCAAGAGGGAGGCTGAGGAACGTGAAGCTGCCAAGCAAGAGAGCCATGAGAACGGCGGCTTACTGGAGCCCACGGAGCTGCTTATGCGCCATGCTTACCTAAAGGGACTTGCGCCACTGAGATTTCCGGATCCGGAAGAGCAGGGCGAGGACATGATGCGAGGAAGCACCATCTTGAGAGATGGCACAGAGGATGGAGCTAGGGAAGCAGAGAAGGTGTACCCGGAAGTGACGGACAGGCGAGAGGCAATGTTCAGGGAGGAGGAGGAAATGGAAACGGAGGAGGAAAGGATGGAAAGCCAAAGCCTGGATGGTATGACAAAAGATGAGAAAGAAAACGATGTAACAGGAGGAACTGGAGATGAGAGCTCAGAGGAAAGGAAGGCAGAGAGCAAGACAGATGGCGAAGGCGAGAATGAGGATGCTGATTAACTACTGCGATTTGGATTAAGCTTCCAGTGTTGTTGTTTTCTTCTTATTATTTTTTTATTTGTGTTTTGCTTGTATTGTTTGCTCCTTCCCTCGCATTGAGGGACTTTGAGCCAGATTCACTTTTGTGACCACACTGCCCATGTCTTGGTTGTTCTGTATTATACTCTGAGACATAAAACGTGGAACTCGGACTGGTATTGTCCATAGCCCCCCCCCCCCCCCCCCCCCCCCCCC
>JAOUQZ010000047.1:7370134-7396671 GCA_028564935.1 Neosilurus hyrtlii
TTTCTTTAAGTGGGGGGGGGGGGGGGGTAGAGGGCTCTTTGGCTGGTTTTTAAAAAGCGCTTCAAAGCCATTGATGTGACTCTCCGAGGAGTGGCCAGCCTCCAATGACTGACTCGTGGAATGATTGTGTTGCTGAAGCAGATGGCAGGATATCCTGCTGAAGAGATTCCTTTAACAAGGTTCAAAAGGAAGCAGCTCCATATCAAAGTTTCGCAATGGCAAAGTTGGAAAGTTAGATTAAAGCCACTTGGACGTGGATTTAGTCTTCTTCTAGGGCATCCTACTTCACTAATGGAAAAGACTTCCTGGTTTAAGACTAGATAAAGTTCAAACTCTGCGTGGGAGTCGGTGGTACTCTTGGTTCTCGGTTTGCAGTGGTCATGATGGTCGGCATCCTTTTACAAATATTACGTGAAAAATTCAGCCTCAGACATCAGTTCTGACTCAGTGAATGTTTTTCTTTGTGCTTTGAGGTACATTTGCATGGATTTTCCACTGACCCAAAAATGCATTGGGTTTTGACACAATGTTGAATGCAGATATCTTGCAACTTTGGACAGTTGCACTAAAATATCAAGTGCTTCCATGATTTTGCCAATGACACAACTAGGCCTGACTTTTTTCATACATGGATCACTACAGGTATAGGCCTCTATTCAGCACTCTCCGTCCTTAAACTCGAAGCTGACCGGAGCATGGCCCGATAGAGGTTAGGAATACTTATCAACTTGGCACTGCAACTCCAAATCCTCATACGCCACATCACTCATCCTTGCAACAGTTTCTTTTTTTCTTTTCAATTGCTCTGAAGCCGTAATGCGGTTGGAGCGAGGAGATGAAGAATCCGGGGCTTTCTTAATCAACCCGTCAAGCGTTTAATCTTGTCGGTGGAACATCTGGCAGGCACCTTTTCTCATTTGTTTCATACAAGTTAGATTATACCTCGCAGTTCTTGTAGGATTGGTTGGTCTTAAAAAAAAAAAAAAAAAGTCTCCTGAGGCCTAGAGTCCCGATGACTCCTCAGCATGTCCCCCGTGAAAATAATCCAACAATAAAACCCAAAGGTACAGCATGCTTCTGATCTGCAGATTGCATGTGCCAGGACAGAGCCACAATCGAGTCCATATGGTGCTTTGAAGTGCTCGCAGCAATCCATGATAAATAGGAATGAAGCAAGGACAAGGATGAAAAAAACTGTCCTAAGTAATTGGCGGCTAGCAATGGGAAATATGTAGGCTGATACATCGGATATTTCTGTATATATTTTTAAAAACTAAGAGTGGATGGAGTTTTGTTTCTAGTTTTGATGGGTTGGTTTTGTAATGTGGATCACTGACTGACATTGAAAGGCTTTCCTCCGGGTTTCCCCGCATGCTGGAACAGAAACTGATGATTTGAACTTGTAATGTGGATAACATTCCACTTCAAAAGCTGTAAAAGAACAGATAATATATAACTGCAGCGGTAGTAGAAAGGCATCTTGTAGCACTTGTGACCTCTTTTTCAAGAGTTAAAATGATTTTGAGCTTGTTTATGTCCTGCATTCCCAGCCCACAGGAATCCCCCTGACGAGCATGTAAACTATCTATCAGTAGTGTGAAAGATCATGTTGTTATATGAGATTTTACTTCAAGGCCACCATATTTTCTACCATGTTGGGTGTTTTGCCCATTTTTCTCACTTTTGAGTGAGATCCTACCCAAAGCGCAATCTCACTGTTCTCATTACATAGTGCCTTCACAGACACTTTCATGGTCTGGGAGTAGAAACTCTGGAGTTTCTTCAGACACTTACCGTATTTCTACTCCCTGTGTACAAAACTCCCACATAAAAACAATCAGGTGTTGTGTCTAGTACGTTATATTTTTTGAGGGCTGTCTTTGGTCAAGCTAGACAAGCACTACATATTTCCTATTTTACTCACTTGCTCTGTTTGAATGTGCCAGCACTTATATTGGTAGGCTGCTGCTTTAACAAGAACATTTCATGTGGTTTTCTTTGTTTTGGATATTTTGTGAATCTTGTGTTTGACTCCTCTTTTTGTACCACAAAATCCACCATAAAAGTTTCTGGGTCATTAAAAAGTACAACCACTGGATTAGGAGTGAAACACGCATTAACGGGTTAGGCATTTTAGTTATTCAAAATGTTTTGTCATTATTTTCATACTTTCTTAAAGAAAAAAAAAGCATGCTAGTCATATTAGGAAAGACAAGTGTTCAGTTTCCACTGTGCTTGTTAACCATATTAACAGCTGGGCAACTAGTGTAATCAGTCATGGCGATGTTCCTATTTGGTAAAATCAGAGTTGATGCACAGGCTTTGTGCGAAAGGAAGCGCTGGTAGGTTTGGAGTGAATAGCACATGCATCATTCGCCCCATTCATTCACCTCATACATTCTGTTTGATTATTAACTAGAAATGTAATAATTAGCATGCACTGTATTAAGCATTTTATTTTCTTCCAAGTGAATATATGGATTGTTTTAAGACTCACTTGAAGCTTTCGGATGCTCATCTATTCATTCATTCATTTTCTGAACCATTTAATCCTAATTAGGGTCGCGGGGAGGCTGGTGCACATCTCAGCCGACTCTGGGCGAGGGCAGAATACACCCTGGACAGCTCGCCAGGCCATCACAGGCTTTCGGACATTATTTTCTCTCTTCTTTTTTTTTTTTTTTTACCCAGGTCGTGCAGCATCATATAGTAAGGAACACTGGAACACACATGCAGTTCTTCAGTGGACTCGCACTGAGGAGGAATCAGCGTTGTGGTTCTAAGGATTATGTGTGCAGCTGTAGTTCAGACTCATATTCACATTGTGCGAGTGAAGTTTACCAGAGTTGTTCCAAAACATGATGCTGTTGAATAAGTTTACCCAGACCTGTCCAAACACTATTACTGCTCCGCTCCTAGGCTTTGCTTCCATTTCCCTTCAGTGACCTGTGTGTTTCTCCTATCAATCTTCATCAGTGACTTTACAGAGAAGCACTTTCTCTTCTGGGCTTTAGAGGTACAGCTTTGCACTAGCGTCTCATTTTAACAAGCTGCAGTAAAGGCTATGAGCCAGATCCGGGGTGGGAGTCCTGCCGCCCCTGTGAGGTCAGTTCAAAGTGATGAATGTGGATATTAATGTGCAATAATGACCTTCTCGGACCACATTTCCGAAGCTCTTTTCAGGTCTCTTGTGCCCGTAATGTTCAACCTCTGTCAGGCCACCGTGCAGGACGCCGGTTATGATGAGATTAATGATGCCAGTGGTACAGTCCCAGCTCTGCCCTTGCCCATGTTCAACCTCTGTACGATCAGTCTCTTTTGTTTAATGCACAGGGAGCGTTAAGTCATCCTGAGAGTTTTACTTTCGGCCGGTTTTGCAGCGCTGCCCAAAATGCAGAGACCAAGTCTGACTCGCTTCCAGCTCTTTCGGTTTCTGAGCTATTGCATCGGCCAACCTCAAGATCAATGGCATTTTTCATTAGCCCGGGAAAGCGGAACCGCTTGTGATTATTGCCAATAAAGGAAATTAGATCAAATGATTTTTGACTTTGATCCCCCCCCCTCTCTCTTTTGCCCTGCCATCCTTTCACATTTAATCAAACGTGAGGTAAAGTCATCACTGAAATTGCCGTTGATTTATAAATAAGCTAATTGGCGGCATTCTCTTTAAGTACCTCTCCCTCCGGTGGACATGGCCCTGTTTTTATTGCCTAGTCAAAACCCGCTTCATGTAATTTTCAAAATGGCTCTTGAAATGAAATTTTCCTCTGAGCTCGTGAAGCACCTCCATCGCTCACAGCTCTCTCCGAGTACTTCTGTTCATCTATTTGGTGCACTGTTTCACAGACCAGCTCTCTGTCCTTACTTGTTTGTAAAATCATCCATCCTAATCTTTCGCTTTGGCACCGAGTTGGTCGAAGCAAGACTGTTGAGTGGCCCCTGCTGATGTTTAGTTTTTTGAGGTTCACTAGAAAACATAAGGTTTATCATTTACTTGTGAGTACTGTACTAATTTGGAGACCGGCAAAGTCTAAGAATGCCGTGTCTAAAATTAGCAAAAAAAAAAGTCTATACTTTGAAAAGACATCTCTGCCAGTTTTCGAGCATTTGAATGCAGGGCGGTTATTTTGGAGAGGAAAATTTGTCAGAACATAAAGTTTAATCTTGTATATGAAAAACCTGCAACTTTGCTTACCAGATGATGAGAGAAATCTGGCTTTATGGACTGCATGTCTGAGCACAGATAAACCAGTGTTTTTTTGTTGTTTTTTTGGGGGAGGTGGACAAAAAAAGAAACTAGAAAAAATTGTTAAAAAGCAGAGGGGGAATACAAAATGTTAACAAGGTGTCATCTAGTCTTGTACAATATAACTATATCAACTACTTATTAACCAAGAGCGAGATATGTCCAGAGAAATCTCAACCTGAAGTCTTTGGTACAGACTGAGCCCTAAGGTTTGTTTATTATATGGCATTTTACAATGTCCTTCTCCTCCTGAAAATACTGAATGCTGGTAATGATCAGAGCGCAGCTAGCTAACGAATAAATTAGCAGTTTGATATGCCCCGGTTTGGATACGGGATTTATTGCCCGTGTGTCAACCAATTAGAGTGCATGTATGGTCATTGCCATATTATAAAAGGGCTTATTTGGCTTCACAATTTTATACAGAACACATTGTGCTTAAAGAGCTCTGCTATTTATAATTGGAGAGCACTAATATGAGTTGTCTATCAAAATATACTGAAAAAATCTGTTCTTAAAACAGGAAATCAGTGCAGAATTTTAGATCTCTTTGATATTTAAAGATACTGTCTGAAAGCCCACTCCTTTCCTTGACATATTTCAAAGAGAAAAATCAAAGAAAGCAAATAGTTTTTGAGAAAATGGGATATTTTTTTTTTTTTTACATCTTATGCTGATCTAAAGTGATCTGCTCTCCTGCATTGATCAGCGCAAAGTTGCACATAATCTTTTTAAAAATCAGTTTTAACCTCCAAGCATCATGCCATTTAAGGAGTTTATGTACATCAGTATTATATAACTTTTTTATGAGGTGAGTAGAGTGGAAGTTATAGAAATGGGTTCTGTCCATCCTTCCATATAACTTGTTAGGGCAATAAGGAAATGATTTAGGATGGGTCATCCTCAGGGGCGAGTAGGGTGGGATTGTATATGGGTCACCTTGACCTTATTTCATGGTCACAAGGTCACTTTTTCCATACTCAGCTTGTCAAGGTTTGTTAGTGTGATACCTTTGGAAAGAAAAGAACTTGGATCACCAAATTTTGTGGATGGCAAATAGGGCTTCTCAGGGGCAAATAGGGTAGGATTGTATATGGCTCACCTTGACCTTCTCTCAAGGTCACTTTTTTATATTTGGCATGCCAAGGTTGTTAGTGTGATAACTTTGAAAGGAAATAACATAGGATCACAAAATTTGGTGGATGAGTTCCACTCAGAAAGGTCTCGGTTGGGAGAAATGTCTTTTTTTCATATTGGCATATTATAAAATGTTTTTTTTTTGGTAGGAGTGTCTGGACCTCTGTGGTGTTTTTTAAAATTGTTTAAGCATGCAATACTACAGCATTGTCTTAAAACCTAGCATTCAACAGATTTTTCATAATTGTCACTGCCAATCACCAGCTGATATTACTATACCCTTTTTTAACATAAAATGGCAGAGATGTTAAACGTCCAGTCTTTTCAGTTCGCAAACATGGAAAAATCTATATCAAGCAAAACCAGTTTCATCCATAGCACACGCTGCTACATCCAATACATCCATTTGACTTACATTTGTATAAACAGTCCGGTAGAACTTTGTTATTAGTTCCAACATTTTTTCTGGGGAAATAGTGTTCAATAGAGCAAATAGAACATGGTGAGTCTGAAGCACTAAAGTCCTCCCGGCCAGACTGCAGCCTTTGCGTTATGTCTTTCTGTGCGCGACGTTAATTTCTCCAGCTTTCAGCAGTGGAAATGTTGCTTTGTGAAGGTGATGCCCAAACGCTCCAGGACACCAGATTATCACTTTGGATGCGAACAGCTCTCGACTGTGGGTTGGGCCTCAGGCAGGCCATGAGCTAACCAGGCACACGTAAAGCGAAAAAGGGCTTCCACACCACAAAAGTCAATCATTTGTGTGTACCTCAAAGAGAAGCTGGTTTTTACACTCCTGACTTTATAGCTCACTTTGTTTTGAAGTCGATGAGATCTCCAGCAACTGGAACGCTCCTCCATGTATTGCAAACATATTGTGGGCCGCTGTGCTAAATCGGTTAGTAGTTAGTCATCCCGCGCCGTCGCCCTCAACCACAAAGTTTTTGGCGCAGTGAAGGCACTACTTAGAGGATCCATTTCAGTCAGGCCAAAATAATGAACTTTCTTCCTTTGGGAAATGACTGCTGAAGGCATGGCACTGTCTACTAGAGATTATCTGAGAAACTATGACTGTGTTTTGCTTGCCATGGTCCAGAGTTTCTGTGGTATTCATTTGTAGCTAGTGGGCAAGAGGGGAATTAAAGGCTCTGAAAGTGAAAAGTTGTGCCAGAAGCTCATCTGCATGAATCGGAGCGTGCAAGCCAACGAAATAAAACGACTATGTGTAAGGCCATTGTTTATTACGATTTATTTTGTGTGATGAGCATGCTTCTCTTGACGTCTTTCATTGTGCTCGACTTCAAGCCATTGATGGCTCATTCTTCAGCGCCACGTTTCAGGCTCATGGCTGCTCTCTCAGTTCTGCTCCGCTGCAAAAAATAATAGCGCGTCAGTATGTGACGGGAGCGAATCTTTTCTCTCGAATAGCTAATTGGCTGAAGTCCATTGCACAACCTGCAATTAGGCCTCCCAGTGCAACGAAGCAGCTTATAGGCAGTCTGAGGGAAGTCGGGAATGTCTCTTCTGTGTTTTATAGATGTCTGTTGGCACACAGTACCACCCAAAAACCTGCCTTGTTTTTAACTAACTTGTAATTGTCACGTATGGTGCACATCACTCAAACTCCTACCTGGTTTTATTTTAGTCTGTGGGAAAGGCCACCGCGACAGATTTGCTAGTTTAGAGCAAAGGGAAAACATGACGTGGGTTCATTTGTAAAGTAATTGACATTCTTGTGTTCTCACACACTAATTACTTCTTCCTTGGTCGGAACAAAAGGATGAACAAGAGGACTTTTAAGGACCTTGGGACTGAGACATGTACTGCATGTGCATGCTAAATATGTACAGAGGGTACTGTTTTTAACAACTTTTTACACTGTGGTGTCTTTCATTTCTAGATTTTTACCAGGACATAAGCTCCTGCTAAGACAAAGCCAGTCCCAGAGTCATGTCAGCTCGCAAGATTCACGATCACATCCTGAAATAGCAGCTAGGTAAGTAAACAATATAATACTGACCAATGGTTATCTGTAATATTAAATTGATTTATATTTATGGCGTTTGGCAGAAATCCTTATTCAGAGTGACTTACATTCAATTATGTTTTAGCACACTGGTGGCACTGGGGCTTGAACCCCCAAACATTTGACCAGTAACCCAGTCCTGTAACCACTAACCCACCACTGGCAATGTCTCTTTGTTATATACTGCTCAGCTTAAAAAATCGTGCACTTTAAAATTTTGTGGGATGTCCTTTAGCCTTGATTGCAGCACATAATCGATATGTTATTGTTACTTCGTTTGGCCAGGTCGAGCATCAGCAACATTATGTGGCAGTAAAACGTAGTCAGCTGATGACCTAAGTGTACTTTTTGACCATGTTATCCCATCAGTATACCTTTTCTTCAATGATGGAATTGATAGAATTGCAGCTCAAGTAGTGAAAGCATGGTTCAGGGAGCATGAAGAATTATTTTCACACATGAACTGGCACCGCAGCGTCCTGAGCTTATAGAGGTTGAATCGTGTGTTCTGTGCATGTACTTTGAAAACTGTTTGTCTTATTAAGGAATCAAACAAAGGCCAATTTATTGATTACTAAAAAAATCCTTTTCCATCACCACTTAGAATTTATACTTTCATATTGATAAGGTACAATCCTCTTTTTAGAAAATAGATCTTTTTATATGTGGGATTATTTTCTAGGGTTGGGGGCATCCTGGTGCCTTTTTGGTGCTTTGAATTTATCTGTTCACAAGAGGAGGAACACGATGGTGAAGCAAAAGCAAAATTTGATGACAAAAGTAAAATCATAAAGTACTTAATGCTCCTGTGTGATTGTGGCTTTCAAAGTGACAAATGTCTGCAGTTTTTCATGCTAATATTTAACTCAGAATTCTCGAGTTAAGGTTGAACCTCAGAATACGCTAAGGCTGGTAGTTTAACATGCACTTGTTTACTATTTGGCATCTCTCAAAAGCAGAGCATGTGCAGTAACCGTGACTCGGTCCTTTTAACCCTGTTGAAGTCTTTGGGATGTGCAGGAGGAGACTTTATGGAGTGGTTCAGTTTTCCTGCCATCAATTCAAGATGCCGGTGGAAAATAAACTCTGGATGGAAATAAATGTCATGGAGTTGCTTGTTGTCGAAACAATGCCATGGTGATTGCACCATGTAATCAAAGCTAACGGTGTTCCAGCAGAATATTAGTGTGCAGCTTCTTTTTTTTTTCCTGAATTGTGCTAGCTCCACAGATTTTCAGAGTGAGACGGAGCAAAAACATGAGTGTGATGCAGAAGAGCTGGAGCATCAGCATCGACTAGAGTCCAAGCAGCGCTCTGATCCAGAGAGAGGAATGCCACGGCCTCTGCACATCATCTGGCCCCATCGTTGGTAGGTGTTTTGATATTCTTGTCCAACTCAACGTTTGTGGTTTGCTTCAGTTCACAGTTAGCCAAACCTGCAAATCTAAACACCTTTAAAAAAAACCCTGCATGTGGATTGGGTTTCTAACTCTAACAATGTTTTGTTTATCATGTGAATCATTATTTCACACTGGACCCTGCTTCACCTCCAAGGAAAATGTGGTACAAAGTGCAAATGGCAAACGTCTCTATGGTAGATTTGAGTAAAAGGCCGAATCTGACTGTTTGGCATGAAGAGAAATGGTTCAGGCTTTTGGAACTGTGTATTATGTTTGACAGCGAGGTGGGGGCATGGAACATGGACAACCCACATGTTTTTGGTACAACATGAAGAAATCATTTTGGTGCAACAAAGAAGGACCATTGAGTCCATTCTAGGCGTATAATCTTCAATCCGTTCTGCTCGGATCTTTTATTGCACAGCAGTTGTACTTCCTGTTTCTCTCCAAAAAAAATCAAACAAACCTGACCAGTGTAGGTGAGATACATCAGTTATTTTAAAGTCGATCTGTGATCACAATAATAAGGTCCGAAGTCCACCGCAATGCCAGGTCCTCCCCACGGCAGTGTGGAAATGCACTAACACTGAGCAGTGTTCGCTGAAAGAGCAAGGGGAGGGATGAGAAAAGATCTCGCTGCCCACAGGACCGCTCTGGCTTTTTTGCTGAAGCTTAAATGTCTTCCACTCCCCATATTTTCGAGCTTCTCTTGGCATTAATGGAAACCAAGCAGCGTTGTATCTCTGCCTCATCTGCTCAGCCTACAAAGTGGGGAGAGAAAAAGGTTTTCGAGCTGCATTTTTCTCCCATGACTCTGCTCTCATCTCTTGGCGGGGACAGTGTGTTTCCTGACTGAAAAAAAAAAAAAAAGCTCATAAATCAGGTTAACAGGCGAAAGAAAACAAAGACCACCGGTGCAGAAGTTTCTCCGCTGGCACTGGGATTTAGCCGTGTATGTTTGCGTTGGGTCTGTGTGTCGCACCTACCCTTGTATCAGTAATGAAAACGGGCCGTTTTGTAATCTCTTGAAAAACTGAGTAAAACACAGATGGATTAAGGACTTGCAACATGCGCGTTTCATAAATGCTGGAGCCAAGCCGAGTTAAATTAGGGTTTACACAGGGCCAGAGCAACTGGTTCGAAAAAGGCAAGGCTTGGATTATCTGTATGATTTAAGCAGTGACAGTGTGTGTGTGTGTGTGTGTGTGTGTGTGTGTGTGTGTGTTTGTGTGGTGTAGTGTAGTGTTTCAGTCCACTCTTTTCCACTAAGCTTTGTGTTCTCATCACTTGCTTACAGATTGTTAATCTGTTTGTGGCCTGGTTAGCCGTTCATCCTGGTCCAGATTACAGCGCTGTCTAATTGGAAGCGCTGCTCAGGACCAATCAGATCAGAGATCAGTGCATGCAGGTGTTAAAGCGATGGCAGCTATAATGAATCAAGTTTTAGAAGAAGATGAGTGAGTATGGTGTCAGGCTTAACCTGACCACAGATTCTGTTTGGGGTAATATTTTAAATAATTGTAAAATAATTAGAATTTTAAATCAAGCTTAATAATTATGTAAAATCTGCTTTTGATTTAATTGCATTTAAATGCACTGCAATAAACATGGTTTACATAATTACTATTCTTTATCTTACTATATGGTTTACAATGCGTTTCAGTTATTTAATGTGTTCTTTGTTATAGTAATATTTTAGTTGGTCTTTAATGATGTAACTGAGGCGACATGGTGGCATACTGGTTATGTATATCTGTGTGGAGTTTGCATGTTTTCCTCCCATTCTTGCTACGGTTTTGTCCGGGTACTCCGGTTTCCTCCCACAGTACAAAGACATTAGGCTAATTGGCTGTTCCAGATTGACCCTAGATGTGCATGTGAGTGTGAATGTTTGCGTGTCTCTGTGTGTTGCCCTGCGATGTTGTGGCGAGCTGTTCAGGATGTACCCTTCCCTGTCGCCCAGTGTCGCCTGAGGTAGGTACCAGCCACCCAACAATCCAAGTTACAGAGTTAATGAGTGATGTTACTGGTCAAAATTAGGGTTACCATATCAACCTGCCTTAAAAGTGCATTAAAAGGGACTTAAAACAAAATGTAAAGCAAGTGTCTATTTAGCCATATTAAACAATATCGGAACTTGTGAGCGTTGTCCGAGACATAGAGACTGAAAGAGAGGGAAGTAAAAATGAGTTTCAGTTTTTACTTAGTGTGTAGCGGGAGAGCGGATGTGTGCTGTAAGAGATTAATCATAAAAAAAAAAAAAAAAAGTGTCTCACACACAGCGCTAAGAAATGTGTGACTAGGTTATGCACTTACACTGATATTAATGTCACTGAAACTCGTTTATGATCGGATGAAACTGGTCCACATGTGTTTGATTCATTATTGAAGGTCTTTATTTTAAAAATACAACAGTAATCAGTAGAATTGAAATAAAGTTACAGTAGAATTGAAATAATAAAATAAATAAATAAAGCCATCAAAAAAGTGCTTAGAGATCTCAGTTCTAGGCTTAAGTGCAGATCTACAATGTAAGTGATGGCTAGTTTCCTTGGCTATAAGCTAACATGTGGTGGTGATGTGGAGGGGGGGTCTTTCTGACCTTAAAATGACCTTCCTGTATATTCTATTGTCTTGTCTTTCTAAAAGTTAGTAAGTCAGTAAGAGTCTGTGTGTTCTAGCTGTATGGTTTTGGCTTCTATAACAAGTTAAACACACCCGAGTTTCAAGCTCTTGCCTGGATGTTTGCTTATTGTGTACTTTCTGACTATCTGCATTTAGCTGCTTTAATACAAACTTATTTTGCTTTAGCAAAACTATCTAGTGAGTTAATACAATATTCCCGAGAATGCCATGTTATAAATACGCTCTTCCGAATCACTTCCAGCAGATAGGTGTTAAACTAAATGGAGAATATATACATATACACCCCCCTCCAAAAGTATTGGAACAGGGAGGCTAGTTCGTTTATTTTTTTGTATGGGATCATGTGCAGTTTCAGTCCATAAAACTTTGTTCCAGAACTTTTGAGGCTTGGTCTACCTGTTTCTTTCTTACTCAGGACATTCCAAATGGTTGTACTGGGTATGGCCAATTCTCTCAGCTTCACGATTGCATGTTTTTGTCCCATAGACAGCTCTCTGGTTTTCATGTTGATTACACCTCTAACTATACTAAAAACCCATATCTGAAACTGAGAGTAGACATTCGGTGCTATTTATTGGTTGAATAATCAGTGTAATTAGAAGTATCTGGACATCAAAAAAAACCCACCTCTCAGTCACATGTTCCTGTACTTTTGCTCACTTGAAAAATGGGTGTGTTCAAACAAAATGTGCTGTCTTCTATGCCGTGTATCTGATTCGGATGTAAATGTCCGGAAGTAAAAGCTGAAATGTGGATCTCTCGTCTCGTCTCATACTCATCTTTTGATGTCAAACCCAAAATATTATGTAAACCAAAATAATGGAATTGGCGTCACTGTTCCAATACTTTTGGAGGGGGTTATATACATATATCTGATTTTAATATTTTGACATAAGTGACTATGGAGAGTTAAGAAGACACGAGGATTCCTACTCATGAAAAGACTTTTCAGCCAAACACTGACAAAGCAGCTATATAAATAGTGTGTGTGGTTATTATATTATACTTGATATAATTATAAGTGGGAAAGAAAACCTCCTGCAAATCCAGACATATTTGTGCATCACTGTTTTTCTTTCTTTCACCCTCTAAAAATCCCCCTCCCTTCCTCCCAAGTCTTTTCTCCAGGCGCTAATCTGCAAGTGTAAGAGACGCACGCACTGACGCATCACCGCACCATGCTGGCACTGCCCCTGAACGCTCCTCTGGCACCACCCCCCCTCTCCCCCTCCGAGCAAGCAGCCAAAACTCTGCCATTTCGGAGTGACTGTGCGTTTAAGAGAATGACGCACGCCAGGCTAGCAGCTTCTAACAGCACATTCCCAAACTTAAATTAGAAAACGCTTGCCAGTCAGCGTTCTGAAATATGTAACATATTAGACGACGGTGTCAGTCCAGCGTTCGGCGATGTGCTGCGTATTAGAAAAGCGTTGCCATTCAGCGCTGAATTGGAAGCAGCTTCTGGATCAAGTTATGGGATGGGGAATGGGAAAATCCAGTTTTCTATCCATTATCGAAACAATATATTGATTATTAATTGAATATGCGCTGTATGTTTCATATACATTTATAATGTATGTTGAGACTCTCACTTTGAGGAATATTTCTCTCCTCCACTGTGTGTTTTTTTTCAATTTTATCAATCCCCTGATATCCCGTGTCTGCGCTTTCAACCATCCCATTAATTTACCACTCTTCACATTCTCCTGATTCGAATCCTTTAAACCTCAGCCGTAAATATAGACTGCGATTTTTTTCTTTTCTTTAAAATGCACCTCTTGGGTGCAACATAAAGAGGAATATTTAATCATAGCTGTGTGAATGAGAGCATGATGGTCTTTTAAGTGTTAAAGGACGCTGCTAATGAGGGTCCCTGCTGAACGAGCGTTTCTTGATTTGTTTTATTTGCGCTCCGTTTTATTTGCAGGGAAGGCCGGCTAATCAAGCCGCATTCGGGTGAAGACTGTTTACGGAAGCGGTCGAAAGGGGAATGCGTGTTCGGCTGGAAAAAAAAACACCAAACCAATCAAAACAAAGGCTACAGAAAGGCTTTAGTGCTTTACATGAAGTCGGGGATGTGTCGAAGTAATTGAAAGAGACGTGTGGAGCAGTGGATATTTTGGTCTGCTTTCAGACTTAATATTGCAAATTAAAGTTGGTATAAAACCCTGAACTGCAGCACTGGCGCTGACATTCTGCTGAGTTCTTTCGTCTGACTCCTAAAGTGCCAGCAACACATCGCGGCTTGCGCAATCCCAGAGTAGCGTTGCTGACATATTAATTAACCCTGGGCTTCACTGTCAGTAGGGAATAAGGCGTCATGCCGTGTACAGATTACGTTTTTATTTACTCTGCTGACAGGAGGGGTAATAGGCGCCGTGTCACCTCAGCACGGGTCAACCACGCTTAGACAGGAGGAGGGTTACACTCACGTGTTCAATTCAAAGAAGATGTGAAATTAATGAGGGAATCAGCGGCGAGCCACAGGGGGACGTGGCAGCATAAAAGAAGCGGAAACGAGGATAAATAAGCTTTGTGCTAATACCTCATCTAAAGAGCTTCGGCCCAGGCGGGGTGGCATCTTTTGTCAAGCTCTTCAGTAATCTGCCTTCGACCTTCAACAAACGTCACTTTTGGAAAGGAAGGCCCGTTTTTGTTTAAAGGCGCTCAAAGAAGGAAATGAGCTGCAAAATGAAAAGGCTTTGGCAGCACTCGTCGAGTGCGGAGCGTACCCCGTGTGCCGGGCCTTTGGCTCACTTCTGGACTGTGTTACAGGCAGAGATGGAAGGAGCTTTTGATATTTATTTCCAGCTCAAGCGTTTCGATTGAAATTTTTGGGCGTTTGGCCTTAGCAGGAGATGGTTTGAGTTATTACTTTAAAGGAGAGAGAGAGAGAGAGAAAGAGAGAGAGAGGTACTGATCTGTTTACAGAACACTGTGTGTTTGTTGCCATTAATATTCATGGGTTTTTGAAACCTATACCGAAAGCAGATTTTTATTTAGGTTCTTTCTGGCATGGATATTACCCCGTCTTGTTTTAATTCTGCACTTTTAATATCATGGTAGCAATGAGACATCCCAATATTCATTCTCTTTCTTTGAAGGGAGCATGACAAAGACCCTGAGCTGTTTTTCCAGACCTTGCTAAAGCTGAGAGAGCGAGAGCTGAGCTTTGAAGTGTCCGTCCTCGGGGAGACGTTTACTGACGTACCAGGTACGCTGAGACCCATTAAGATCTAGAGCGCCAAAGGACCTTTGGCTTTATTTTTAATGCTGAATTGAGAACCTTGCTTTAAAATCACAAAAGCGAAAGAGCAAAAACACTTCGGAGCAAAGGTTTTCATTTACTAACAGTTCAGAAAGCAGTGCCTGAGTGGAAGTAAAAGTTCTAGACATGTTGTTTATGTGTCCCTGTGCCTCGCCCTTCAGGCTTCATCAGCACCGTAGCTGTACGCTGACACTAATTTGTTAAATACCCAAAAATACATAAAGGTCAGAGATCATCCATTAGTCCTGTACGACTTGTAGTCACACCGTTTTCATTGGCGAAACATGCTTCCATTAGCAGATGATTATGCTTTAATGTGTTTTGGACAGACTTGGATATTTATAGTGTTTCCCTAAGTTAATTTACACACACTCTCTCTCTCTCTCTCTCTCACACACACACACACGCACACACACACACACGCACAGAGAACATCCAGGAAGCACAATCTCTTCAGTTGAGATCTCAACTTTTATAGTAGCATAAACAGCTTATGGAAGGTGGAAAAGGCACCATAAATGTTCCTCATATTTCGAAATGATGTTTACGGTTACTCGGAAGGCAATCATGCTAAAAACTCTTTTAATCCATTTTGATTTCACTAACAGGATCAGCATTGATTATGTTTGCCCTTTCCTGTTTTATGTTCGTCCGAATGTTAGGACCAGCCTTTTTTTTCGTTGAATAAACTAGTAGCCGAAGCAGAAACTTGCCTCTTCCTGTTAATTACCCTTGTGTTTGACGCCGAGGTCTTGGACTTTTCAGACATCTTCTCCGAGGCTAAGGAACGGTTGGCTCGCCACATCCGCCACTGGGGTTTCATGCCCAGTAAGGACGACTACCTCAGAACGCTGTGCCAAGCAGATGTCGTCGTTTCTACAGCCAAGCACGAGTTCTTCGGTGTGGCCATGTAAGTCTGCTAATGAAGGGCGTTTTCTCTCTTATGAACAAAGTGGCCCCACTGTGAATATTGAAGATGTGGTAGGACCAGGAAACATCGCTTATGACTCGACTTACCAAAATGAAATAACCCTATTGGATACGCTAATTTTGGGGTCAACTAATGAAGGGTGTTTACTCATCATTTAATTGTTTATTAACATTTACAGGTCAGGCTTCCCTACTGGGAATTTCAAGCAGGACCAGCTGACAGTGAATGGGGTATAAGGTGAGCCAAAGTAAAATCGGGCATGCTTGCTTAGACATGCACAAATAGAAGAGCTGTAATAAGAGGGATGGGAGGCACAGTGGCATAATGGTTAGCACATCCATCTCACAGCAAGAAAGTGCTAGGTTCCAGTCCCAGGCCCGGGAGTTTCTGTGTGGAGTTTGTATGCTCTCCTCGTGCTTGAGTGGGTTTCCTCCAGATAAGCCATTTTTCTCCCACAGTCCGAAGACACTCACATTAGGCTTTTTGGCTGTCCCAAATCGCCCCTGGGTGTGAGTGTGAATGGTTGTGTGTGTTGACCTACAATGGACTGGCGAGCTGAGTCCAGTGTCGGCTGAGACCTGTGAACCTTGTTGGATTAAGAGATTCAGCAAGAGTGTGTGAGTGAGTAATAAGACAGGGTGGTGTGGGAGTAGAAAGAATGGGATGAGTTTCTTTACAGTAAACAAAGAAATTTGCGTGGGATCCAAATTTACCCAGAAACTTGCAACCTCTTGACATTAAATAAAACTACTGACGGGATTTATTAAAGAAGTACTGTGAAAACTTAGCGATGGAAGGGCGTGGCTACAGTCATTTTTACATTTGACCTTCAGCATATGGATTTGTAGGAGGTTCTTTTTCATAGTGCAGTGTTTGGGCCAGATCTATTTATTTTAATTTAAAACTATTTAAGTAACTAACTCACCGTTATTTAACAGCAGATACGGAATTGCATCGTTCTGATTTTTTTTTTTTTTTTTTGTGATTTTGGTACATATGGGGGATCGCTGGGCTTGGCAGAGCTTTGTGCTCTCTTAGTGCTCGTTTTTTTTTATCAGAATGTGACGTTTTTGATGCTTTACAACTCCAGGCTCACTGGTTTAATCCTTAGGTGCTTCCTATGTCAGTTTGGGTTTCCTCTGGGTACTTTGGTTTCCTCCTGCCTTCCAAATCATGCCAGAGATGCCCCTATATATATATATATATATATATATATATATATATATATATATATGTGTGTGTGTGTGTGTGTGTGTGTGTGTGTGTGTGTTAGCTTATCCAATAGGGTTATTTCATTTTGGTAAGTCGACTCGATTAGGGATGTTTCCTGGTCCTACCACATCTTCAATATGCAAAGTAGGGCCACTTCGTTTATAAGTACGATGTGTACGAGTGTGTGGGCAAGCTGCCCTGTGATGAATTGGCATTCCAAGTAAGGTGCATGAGGAATGGTGATTTAATGGATTGATCATTTTCAGAGTGACTGAGGGAGGGAGAGAGAGAGAGAGGTGTGATTTAATATGGTCAAAATATAGCACAGGAAATTAAAGAGGGAAGCCCTTTATCGTGTGTGTGTGTGTGTGTGTGTGTGTGTGTGTGTGTGTGTGTGTGTGTGTGTGTGTGTGTGTGCATGTGTTTTGATGCATGTGGGTGCATCCTCCGAGTCCCTGCACTTGAGCACCTGCAGATTTTATAGCTGATTTTATAGAAATGTTTACATTTCAGTCGTGATCCTTGTGAAGTTTTATGTTTTATATAGTATATTATTAGGTGCACATACGTTTCCTGGCAGTCCTGATTAGGTTATGTATATGTAACTTTCCTCTGTCTGTGCCACACCACATGATGAATAGCACCACGCCCACACGAAGGGACTTTCTCTACCGCACTCTGTCCTTGTTATTGTGGAAATTATCCTAATCTAATTAATTGTCAGCAGACACCCATCCATGCCCGGCAGAGGAAAAAAAAAAGCAGGGAGGCCGCCAAGCAGAATGATCGGCTAATTATATTTGAGATGAAAGGCCTGATAAGCATTTGTGCGCTTGCACATTAACTGCACTGACATGGAGCTGATCTTAATCAGTTTCATGAGACCGGAGCCAAGCGCCTACGAGTTTCCACGCTCACACGGCGCTAGACCAGCAAGGGAAACATTGTTGGTTGGTTATATTTAGTTTGTAGTCCTGGTGACTGTCTAGGGTTTAGATGGAAAGGAGATCGGGTGCCTTGCATTAGCTTGCGTAGGGTTGAACCGTGTTCGTTAGTGCTCGAGGGGTTTTCCAAGTTCGTCAATAAATAAAGATATTTTCTATAACGTGTTGCAAGATGGAGAAGAAGTTGCTTCAGCATTCTTGTCCTGTTGTGTGAAGGGACCGAGAGAGGAATGTGACTTCAAACCCCCTGCCATGAGCGACATTAAAACGCTTATTAAAAAGTTTTTTTCTTGTCCCGTCACTCAGTCAAATCTACAGAAATTCAGAGCGGGATGTCAGCGAGCTAATCGGATATTAAAATATGCATGGCTTTAGCATCGGGAATGAGATGGTGATCTGATGGCGAAGCGAGTGATGCATGGACTCGTGAAATATTAACGCTCATTCTACAAAATATTTAAACAGCCGGTCATTTTCCGCCGACAAGCTAACAGGGCGGGGTTCGTATGAGGCGCGTCGGTCGGGAGCTAAGTTTGCCCCAGATTTAAGCATTCACTGAGGATTTTGTAGTTCTAACAAGGCAATGCGATGAGTTCCATCCATGTCTGGGTTCGGCTAAAACTTTGACCAAACAGATCCGTACACAAAGTTCTGGGATCCTTTCTGGTTCCTTTTAAGATTTGCTAACCGAGTTTTTCCTCGCCGCAGTCACCCTTGCCTTGCTCGTTAGTCAGGATCAGAATATGGGCACATCATTACAGTGACCACTGTGAAAAAAGTAGCATTGGATAAAGGGATAGACTACTGAGGGAGAGGATATAAGCCTGTCACATGTTAAAATATACAGATTCTTTGTCACAACATCACAAGACATTTTTTTTTGTAGCTTAATAGTGTGTATTCAGTTTGGCTTTCTCTTAAACTGTCCTGGTGTTACAGGTTGGAAGCAGTGCATTGTGGGTGCTACCCACTGTGTCCAAAGGCTCTTGTTTACCCAGAAATCTTTCCTGGTAGGATTTCTTTCTTTCTTTCTTTGTATTTTTTTTTTTTTTTTGTATTGAAATATCGAAGATAACCAACTCTGATGACGAAATGGCGTAGTCTTTCATCCGCCGCAAAATACTAATCATCTAAGACAAAAGCTTGAAATGATGTCAAAGTAATAAGTAATTTATCTTAAAGCCTAAAGCATTGGGCGTAGCACATTTTGGTGTTCTTTATATAAATAAAGAAGAACTCGAGCCCAGTTGAATAATGTAAAACATAACGCAGCATGGAGTCGGGTGCATTTTTAATGCTGGAAGTGCTTGGGCTCTACTCCATGCTTTGAGGTTTTTTTGTGTAATCAAAAATGTATTTCTTCCTCCTTTTTTTTTTGTATTTTTTTTTTTTAATTTTTGTATTTTTTTTTATAATGTAGGTTTATATCTGTACTCAACACCTGAGCAACTATTTAAGAGACTCCAGGGTTTCTGTAAGCATCCACATTTAGTGAGGCAGCATGTTATTCAGGTAGGTTTTCTTTATCAGCTAGTGGTAAGGTCATATTTATAATCATAATGACTTTGATCTCATTTACTGTATGGATGTCTGTGATAGATTTATTTTTATTCCTTCATCACAAATTCTCCACTTTCTTCAGATAGAATTTTAAGCAGGGATTTGATCATTTCGTATCCTGATCATCTGTCGTTCTCCGGTTTTAGATGAACACAGGAAGGTTTTCCTGGGACACCTTGGGACAGGAGTACAGATGTCTGTTGACGACAGATTCCAGCAACACGTCCTGACAGATGTGCGCAGTCAGAAGGAAGACAGGCTTAGCACGCCTCAGCTGAAAAGGCGAAATAATGTAAAAGCAGCTTAAAAGATTTCACTTTATTCTAAGATTAAAGGTCAGGTATTATACCTACTTTCAGACCTTTTTTTTTCGTTTTGGACACCAATGTAGCACCAAAGTATGATTCGTAATCCAAAAGTCTCCAGAGTTTTTCAGGAAGCTGCTTCTACCTCCCCTGAAACATTTTTGAACATGTGTGCTGTGCAGCCTGTTTGGCTTCCTCCTCCCATTTTTGGTGATTCTGATTGGTTGCCTGAAAACTCCAAGCTCAGTGCCTTAGATGACGATCCTGGATGGGTAGAGATACTGCAGTGCGTGGGGGGGGTAATCAAAAGGTCCAGCGTGTCATAACGCACTAGTTAAACACCTCGTACCTTTTGTTTACGGCCCGCTCAAACAGCCCAGAAATGAAGCTTAAACATCCGCTAACCTCGTTATATAACACTCTGGCATCG
Source organism: Neosilurus hyrtlii (assembly GCA_028564935.1). Lineage (NCBI taxonomy): Eukaryota > Metazoa > Chordata > Actinopteri > Siluriformes > Plotosidae > Neosilurus > Neosilurus hyrtlii. The sequence continues at coordinate 7,390,240 of JAOUQZ010000047.1, forward strand.
TCTAACAAGGCTTTTCAACACTGTAACAACATTCATGGGTCAAAAAAGTAGAACAAGCATGAATTCTCCCCCTTAAAGTTAATAATGTGAAACTCGTCCAATCATGCAGTCGTTATAAGCGATTAATATGATATTGAACAGGTAAGCGGATAAGTAGTGCATTCTGAGTGCCAGTACAAAAGAAGTCCGAGAATATGTAGTCAGTCTCGTCCAAACATAAACATGTCCAACAGGCAACTAAAATAAAGTGTTAGTCATGACTCTCATAACAGGCACAGCCACAAACCTACCTCGGCCTCACCACCTCTCCACTAAAACAACATCCACTGCATAGGGAGCTCAACGCCAAGCACTTTTACATGCATAGTTTTAAGGGAGAGCAGAAGAAAAAAACAAGAAGTAAAAAATAAACAACCTAGAAACCTGCGACCGCCGTCCATGTTTTCCGCTTAGGCGGTGCCACCTCACATTTCGGTTCAGGTCCATTTTTATCCTTTTTGTGCCGGAGCAGAGCTGCACGGCTGGAATCTTCGCTTCCCACTCGGGCTGAGTGGCGGCCAAAACTGTGGCTTGAAGCTCTTGTGGGCTCCACCTGGGGGTTGCCAGGTTGTGACAGAGTCCCCCGAGCCTCAGAAAAGGTTAATAGGAGGCCTTCGCTGCACTGTGGTTGTGTCTAAAATATATTCATAGTGTTTGCGTTCGGAAATGAAGCACCGTGTAATTAAGGGGGCCCAAGAACTAGGTATTTATAAGTAGTCGAGAAACGTAAAGGGGGAGATGAAATAACATATTTCCTTCTGAGTGTGTCTGCATGTCAGCCGCCCTCGAGTGCTTAGACCCTTTGATCGAGTGCTTCCTCCTTTTAATCTGTGATGCTGAAATCATTTGAGATGTTCTGTGGAAAAAAATGATTGCAATATATCCCTTTTTAAACTACTACTTCGCCGTCGTGACGTGCAGTTAATACGAATGTATTGCTAATTCAGGTGCAGCAGATGTGAGCTTCGAATTAAAGGATGAAATGAAATCAGGTTATATAGCCCTTTATTTCCTGAGAGCAAAATTAGGTCCATCGTTCTTACTTTTGGCAGAGGACCTGATCCACCTCTGGTTGAAAAATGCTTTTTTTTTTTTTCAGCATTCCTCATATACATCTCTGATTTTCCTTCCTCCAGAAGATGCAGAGATGTTCGCAGCTTGATGGATGTGTTATTTCAGGGACAATCCCACTCATGGATCCATGTACAGTGCTCTCGGTATGAGAATCGAGCATGTGCACGTACAGGATACTAGTACAAAAGACGCTTTAAAGATGATAATGTGAACTCTCACATTTCAGTTCAGTGAAAGCCAATCCCATGTCTTGCTGTGGTACGTTAGGCCTGAAGATGGATTTCTTTGACCCCCAGAGTGGCGTTACAGATCCGCTATCGTTTGAGGATCCTCTCCTACTGCGTCAGACGAGTCGGGCCGACCTGAGGTCAGGACCTAATGACGCCGTAAAGCTTATACTACTGCTGTTTCGGCACTTCCAAAATGTCACCCCACATATAAAAACTTAATAGCAACCTCTGTAAAATGCGGTAGGCTTTAAGTCCTTTTTCACTGGCCTTTTTAATTCATGTTCCTGCTTCTCAGTGACACGATCAGAATGACACAAGCAGACCAAACATCAAACCCTGGCTGCATGAAAATCCTTATTTTTTTTACATGTATCATTTTTTAAAACAATTTAATTCAGTGGCATTATGAGTAAATGGAACAGAAACATTAAAACAAAAGGACTAGTGAGGTAAGACTTTACTAACAGGTCATGATTTAATAAAATAATAATAAAATGAAATCAACCTTGAGCTTGGCACTCAAACTTGAGCTGTCAATCATGTACTCCGTCACATTAAGTGGTTAAGTGTTCCTTCATTCATTTGCTGAACTGCTTAATCCTTCTAGGGTTGCGGTTTGGGGGGGGTCAGACTCTGGGCAGAGGTGTGGTACACCCTGAACAGCTTGCCAGTCCATTGCAGGACCAACACACACACACACACAACCATTCACACTTACACTCGCACCCAGGGTTCTATTTGGAACAGCCACAATCATGTTTTTAGATTGGTGGGAGGAAACTGGAGTACCCGGAGGAAACCCACACAAGCACAGGGAGAACATGCAAACTCCACATTGAAACCCCCTCACCGAGCCCAAGATTCAAACCCAGGACCGTGTTGCTGTGAGTTGATCGTGTTAAACACTATGCAACCGTGCCGCCCATGGTTAAGTGTAAACTAAAAATGAGATGAAAGACTCTCACTCACACAAAGACTCGTCGAGTCCAGTGATCCCAGTTTTTTTCCCAACTCCACTGAATGCCTGCTAGTTTAATCCTTCACCCACCTCGCAGACTCTCAGCTTTAACACGAGATTTAGGGTCGGTGCAAAAATGTGTTTATCTCCATCATAACCATTTTACCTTTCGCAGCACACTGAGTAAAGGGTTTAATTTGAACATTTCTACCACTGTGCTTTCGGTAGTCTCTAATAAAGTAGATTCCAGTATCAAAAATGCAACAGCTGCCCCAAGTTACACAGAAAGGTGTGGAGTGATGGTGGGAGGAGGCTGGGGGATGTTTTTAAAACGGATTATCAACGAGAAACAGTGGCATTAATTTCACGCCCCAGCAGTGATCCTGCTTCTGTTTGGCTGTTGTTTTAAACCTGGAACAGAAAATTAAAAGAATGAAAGTCTTCAAGCAGTGAATACCTTTATTGAGTGTGTGCTTGTGTGTGGGGCTGAAAAAGAAATAGTCCTCAGAACTGAAAGAGTTTTGAGGTTATATTGTGCATGAAATGGGAATTTTGATGAACAGCAGGTTTGTTTTCTGAAAAGCACCTTATTGGCCAATATTTATTTATTTCTTTATGCTATATATTATTTCTTTATTTATATGTTATTTTGGCCATTGTTTTTTTTTTTTTTTTTTTTTGGTGGGGGGCATACACCAACCACTTTATTAGGAACACCATGCTAATACTAATCCAAGCCCTCGTTTCCATCAACTCACCTCACCCTGTTCTTGGTGCTGTCGATTCCACAAAGTGTTCTATCATCTCCTAAAGGTGCTCCATTGGATGCAGATCTGGTTACGAAGTCACTAAACTCATTGTTATATTCACAAATTTAATTTAATATGACACCCGCTCGTACTGAACGATTCATTCATTCATTTTCTGAACCGCTTACTCTAATTAGGCTAGCGCCCTTCTCAGCCAAATCTGGGCAAGGGCAGAGTACACCTTGGACAGCTTGCCAGGCCATCGAAGGGCAGAAACACGCTGACGATGAAAATCAGCAGTGGTTCTTTTACATGCCTCTCACCATAGACAGCGAGAGACATGGCCCCATGACCCCTTGAACCCCAGACCTTGGGATCAGTAATCCAGCACTCTATCACCAGGCCATCACTGCCCCTCGTACTGATGATGTGAATTCATACCATCGATACCAGACTCTGACCCTACCATCTGCAGAAATTGATTTATCAGACCAGTCTGTGTTTTCCCAGTCTTCAGCAGTTCAGTATCAGTGATCCTGTGCCTGCTGTAGCTCCTGATTTCTGTTCTTGACTGTTGGTAGTGGACCCTAATGTGGAGTCCTTTAGGTTCTGCATGTTGTGATGCTTTTCAGCACATACTGGTTGGAAATATTGGATTTTTGGTTACTATAGACTTTCTGTGTCAGCTCCTCAATCTCTCACTACAATTATATTGGACATGTTTGGTCTATAACTGCTAAGGATGCAATTAACATTATGATAAGGATTTGATTGAAAAAAAGAGAGAGCGAATCTGTGGTGGAGGAATTCACCAGAAGTAGGTGTACTGTGTAGTATTTCAGTAAAACTACAAAGGGAAGCACGGTGGCATAATGGTTAGTTTGTCTGCCTCACAACAAGATGGTCCTGGGTTCGAGTCCGGGCTCAGCAAGGGCGCATCTGTGTAGAGTTTGCATGTTCTCGTCATGCTTGCGTGGGTTTGATCTGGGTGGACCAAAAATAAAGACAACAACCTCACACCGGTGCAAGGAACAAAGATATGACCAGTGAGGACTCCATTTCCACCCTCTACTCAACTCCCTCCTGTTTTCTGTGCAAACTCAAGAGACTGATGTGTCACTCAGAGAACCTCTGAGATTTCTATCGAAACAATGCCTCAGGTGATTGGGGCCGGTACTACTTTTATATCTGGGGCGGAGCATTCAGGACTCCTTGGCTATGTCCTGCAGGTTTTGGTAGGGGTTTCCACCGTATTGCTTCTCCGGATCAATGTTGTTTAGAAAGCTTGGTATTAGGGCAGCACGGTGGCGTAGCAATTAGCATATCTGCCTCACAGCAAAAAGGTTCTGGGATTAAGTCCCAGACTCGGGTGTTTCTGTGTGGAGTTTGTGTGTTTTCCATGCTTGTGTGGGTTTCATCCGGGTTCTCCTGTTTCCTTCCACAGTCTAAAGACAGGCACATTAGGTTTATTGGTTGTTCCTAATTGCCCCTAGGTGTAGGGTGTTTTTGAATGGTTGTGTCTGTTGGCTCTGCGATAAACTGGCAGGCCGTTCAGGTTGTAGCCCGCCTTTGCTCAGAGATGGCTGAAATAGGCACCAGCCTCCTCACGACCCTAGTGGAATTAAGCAAATAAGTGAGTGAGCTCAGTATTAAGTATTAGCTGATTTCTTCTTTCATGCCAGACATTTACATTACACAGGAAGCCAAACGACGGTATTATTATAACGCACTACTTACTGGATTGGTGGGAAACAAAACCGGTTCACCCTCTGCTACATTTCTTCTAAAACTCAAGATAGTTAGCCACCAAAATGGCACTTAATACAGCCAGGATTATATTCAAGGAGCGGAAACCACCGAAAATAGCCAAGGAAGTCCTGAATGAATGTTGCATGTGAAAATCCCAGGAGAGCAGTGATTTCTAAAGTGCTTACTGTGCCAATGCATCTGGCACCAAGCGTCATGTCACGGTCAGAGTCACTGAGATTGCAGTTTTAGGATGCTTGACAGGAACATGACTGATCTAGCGCATTCTGCTGCTGCCACATGCTTATCTGATTGGATCACTACATGAATAAGCAGGTGTATAGGTGTTCCTAATAAAGTGGCCAGTGAGAATATGCAGTCAAAGATGTCCAGAACAGTTTTTTGTTCATTCTACAAGTCCTCTTAACGCATATTCAGTGTGCGAATATTAAAGTCTTACAAGTAGTTAGGACCTAATGCTAACCATGCCAGTGTTCCTAATGTAAAAACAAGGCCGAGGCAGAGCGCTGTCCTTGTGTGACACACTCATATGCTATCAATATGCTGCCATGTTCTCTTGGAACATGCTCCCCCTTTTAATGGGGCCTGGTGGTTAGAACATGGCAGGCAGTTCACAAGGACACAGTATTGTTATGCTTTCATTTAGTTTTTGGAGTCTTTTTTTTTTAAGCATTCAGCTTTTTTTCAGCCTTACAAAGACACCCATTTCCATGATGCTCTGCCAAGCGGGATGGGAAAACAAAAGCGTGTGTTGAGTGTGAGGTGGAGGGGCGGGGGTTCTCCTGAGCACAGTGGTCTCCGGTTAGAACATGAAATCGTTAGACGCGAAGCGTCTTGGCTCACTTAGGGAAAACACGAAGCCCACAGTCTCCATCTCGTCCTGAAGTCTGCTTGGCGTCGACTGGTCTTCCTTAAGGCCCTGACGTTTACACGACACCATGATGTGATGTAGGTTTTTTCTTTCTTTTTTTTTTTTATTATTATTTTTTTTCATTGCTTTTGGGTGTGCAAAGAAAATTTTTTTAGCCACATGGTGATGCTTATATGTGCATGATTTGCATTTGCAGATCAGTATTGCTTTTGGCCAGAAATGAGCCATGTATAGCCAAGGAGACATAAAAGTTTAAACTGTGTGTATGTAGTACATATATTTTTACACTTTTCTTTCAACCCCACATTCTGGATATAAAAAAATAAAAACACAGATTTGCATATGGCCTGTCTCAAAAATAATAGTGCAAAAGTGTGACAAAGGGGTCAAAAATAGAATGCAGCATGAAGCGAATGATTTTGTGTGATATTTTTTAAAACAGATTAAAATATCTTTTTCTAGTCGCAGAAAACTTGTACATTCAATTCACTAAGATTAAACTGGAAGACTCATGGCTTGATCTCCACCACTGTACATTTAGTACAAGAAGTGTAACACTCCTGACACCAGCGATCATGCATCAGCAACTATTAGCAAAGGAAAATAGCTGAAACTTTCAGTGTAGATAATACCCTGTTTCCCCGATAATAAGACTCTGTCTTATTTTTTTTTTTTTTCGGTTCAAAAAACACCATAGGGCTTATTTTCAGGGTAGGTTTTATTTTAATTAACATTAACAGCAAT
>JAOUQZ010000047.1:7396771-7418974 GCA_028564935.1 Neosilurus hyrtlii
CAGACAGGATAATACCAGTAAAATAATAACTGTTATACTCCTCCAGTCCTGCTTTAACCCCATCATGCACCTCAGTCTTGCTTTATAATACTTTACTTACCGTTTTTGTTTCCTTCACTTCCTCTTTTTCTGTCTCTCCTCCATGGCGCTGCTGTAAATAGCGCTGGCGCGCGTGCATTCATAGAAAATGAGGGGAGGGTGTGGACAATATTTGAATTTAGCTAGGTCTTATTTTCGGGGTAGGGCTTATTTTGGATCGTTCTGCTGAAGTAAGAGTAAGTCTTATTATCGGGGAAACACGGTAGTACCAACCACCGTTGATCACAAGAACCCTTATTGGAAGCATAATGTTTAACTTAAATGTACAGGAAGTCCATGATAGGCATGGCGTAACACTCCTGACAACTGATGCCCTCTCGATTCGAGGCACAATGCTATTGGTTAAGTTACATGCATACCACCACCAAGTACATGTATTTAGCTATCTATTGACATCGGTTGACCAGGTGGACAAGCAGGAAAGGTGTATGTATATAGAATCATTATCTAAAGCCTTTGAGATTAATAAATAGTGAAAAATTGGAGTTTTAACCTTTTACGAATGTGTGAGAAAACAGAACTGAGAAGATAGAACTTGTTGTGAGTGTGATTTGTAATGCAGTTTTGTGTAAAGTGTGGGACACAGTGTCATGTTAAAAAAAACACATAACTCAAAATGCTTTTTCTCACTACATTTATTCCATCTGGAATAATACACACATGAAATTTGTCACCCCAAAACCGAAACACTCCCGACTATTTCTGGGACCGTTTACTGTACGAAGTTCGTTTCTTCAACATTTAATCTTCAGTGTCTTCTTCCTTGTTTGAAGAAAAACTATTTGCATTGGGAGTATTTTTCTCTTTTATTGGCAGTTCAATGAAATGTAATGAAACCTGCTATTATTTTTCAGACCGGCCATATTTAATGAAATTGTGTTAGTCTGGTATTATGTCTGTCCGAAGAAAGGTTTTCAGAAAAAGCCAGCATTAGCCGGCGTTGAAGCCACAATAGTGTAACTGAACATATGTAATATTTTGCACACACACACACATGTTAGAGAAACCAGAATCTCCCACAGAGTGCATATGGGATCAGCAGGCGCACTGCCGTTTGACATTATGCTCCATTATGCTTAGGTAGAATCGATTCATGTTTCTTGACAGAAAGGCACAGTGCGTCTCCTCACAGCAGCACACCCAGCCTTGTTTTTGTTTTTACTTATGGTTTGCAACATGCAGCAGTGAATTTTTCAGTCGCCTGACGATGCTCATTCCATATCCAGAGATAACTGGCACTGCCAGGAAGGTCACGGTAATCATCCAGATCGTTTCTCCCTGTATTTATGGAATTTTTTGAAACTTACAAGCTGAAATTTCTGGTTGTTTGCGCCCATCCCCCTCTCTTTTGAATTCCCTACATTGTACCTTGACTCAATGCCAAAAAAATGAAGTGTCTGATTTAGAGCACTGGCTCTCCACGTAATTACAGACTCCATCTTATCTCTGGGATGGAATAAAAAACACATTCATGCAGAGTGTCTCGGCGCTGGCTTGCGGAGAGTGAATAAAAAGACACCGCTGTTGGGGAATTGGAGAGGACTTTTGGCAGTTTGATTAGAAACCGATGTGATTGTGGCCGTTGCATATTCGCTGTGGCGGTACTGGAGATCACTGGAACAATTTTCATGGTCATCAGCATGCTGACTCAAAGGATGCATACAACTGGCTGAATAGATAGGGTTTTAACTTGGTTAAGCAATATATGTCAAAAATATAAAAATAAACAAATAACTATAAGAAATGATGCGTGCACTCTATATGAAATGTTTCTAGCTTTCATTGATTAGCTTGAATGTGAACAAATATACAGCTGGCAGTGCATGTGAATATAATTAAAAAGACAAGGGGGGAAAGAGGAAAACATTTTTATTTACAAGAGAACACTCTTGATATAGCTCAGATCAGATTAGCCTAAAGTGCCCAAATAGAGCTTCTTAAATGTACAACTATTCATTTAGCATGCTAATACTTAAGCATGCCCCTCCCCTGTTTCAGATTCCCAGCCACTAACTCACTATCCTTTATCATGAAAACTACCATCCACTGAAGGTAGGGAAACACTTGGTTCCTCCAAGACAAGTGAAGCGAAAAAGGGGCATCAGCTATCTACCCTCTTCTGCACACATGAGCTCACAGACACCTGTGATTGGCTTATGTCTTTGTGACTGCCAGGAGAGACAGTATGCCATCCCTTTCACCCAGAAAGCACGGGTGATTTGGCGCGCTTGACTCACAGCCATGGAAGACTATGGCATCGTCACGATCTGAATTGCAGTAACTGATTGACTTGTGAGGAAAGAAAATTGCAGTGTACTGCTAATGATTTCATCACAGTTAATGACCCAGGCTTGTTCAGAAGTACAAAATAAATACAACAACAATGAGCCACTTGTATAATAGTGGCAATATTAGAGAAAGCACACTTGAAAAGCTGAATAAAAGCAGTTTGGGAATGTTTGTGGGTGGTTAAAATAGGAATATATGGGGTGTCCTTTCTAAGAATAAGTTTGAATTAAAGGAAGAAAAAAAATGTTAATAATACAATTTGCATTCATTTGGAAATGTTGCCTAAACCTTAACTCCTCCTCCAAATTGTATTTTCTAAAATAATAATAATTTAATTTAATCACTGCTTGAACTTTGGCTCAGTTTGGTCACAGTGTTACTACATTGATTGGAGGTGAAAATGTCACACGGTAATAACTTGTTCTCAAGTCATAACCCCAGAATTTTTTTACAATGTATGATTCTGTAACAATAAAATCAGGACAAAAAAAATCACACACAGTAAAGGCGGCTTAAGACTTCGCTCAGTCCGGAATATGAAGTGCTACAAGAGGAAATGCAGTTGTCCAAAGTCCTGCAATGCTCCTGTTATCTTTACTTCATCTTTTTTCCATGTAAAAATAAATGTACTTGTAGTCTTAACATAAAATGCCTCCTTTTTATATTAAAGTTACTTGGATTCTGGTCCAAAAATCTCCATGCATTCAATCAGCATAAATTCCACTATCTGATTCTGGTACAGCATGTTGACAGCCATGTTCCCCCCATCCAGTTCAGGCCACATGAGAGTCGGTCCAAAAACAATGCTGATGCCTTGGCTCGACATGAGGTTTTGCCGTGACTTTGACAAAACTCTGCAAAGAGAAATGGGAAAGTAGTATGTTAAAGAGCATATTTCATCCGTACACACTGGTCAGCCAGAAAAAAAGTCCTGCACGCATATTTTGTAGCCTTGATTATAGCGTGTAATCGCCGTGGCATTGTTTCGACAAACTTTAGCAACACCTCAACATTAATTTCCATCCAGTGTTGGGTTCATTTTCATCGACATCTTGATTTGATGTCAGGAAGATCAAACCCCTCCATAAAGTCTTCTCCAGTACATCCCAAAGACTTTCAGTAGGGTTAAGATCAGGACTCTGTGGTGCCAGGTTATGTGTGAAAATAATTCCTCATGCTCCCTGAACCACTCTTTCATTATTTGATTCCTAATTTTATGTCCGAGTTATCGGGGTACAAAACATCCAATGATGTGATAACCTTTTCACTCAGTACATTCAGTTCATCAGCTGACTTCATTTTATTGCCACATTAATGTTGCTGAGCCTCAACCTGACCAACTGAAGCAGCAATGCCACGATGATTACACACTGTAATCAAGGTTAAAGCCGGTCCCACCAAACAGTGGAGTGCATGAATAATAATAATTATTATTGTTTTTATTATTATTATTTTATGCCTTAATAAATCTTAATGACAGTTTAACACTATTACTTGTACTCAACTGTTATTGGGCTCACCATTCGTTTGCCCTATATGGACCAATGTAAAATGTCTCAATGGCTAGAGGACAAAGTGCATATGAAAACTTGAGCTTAGTCCTGTGGAGTTATCTACAAAAACTTTATGAATGATCCCTGAGAGTTGGGGTTTGGCTGAAACACACAAACAGTCGCTACAGGGGTACTAGAGGGCTTTTAGGATGAATCAGGACAAAGCCTTCAAGCTCTGTAATGGGATAAGGCCTGGAAAAAGAGGGTGGGATTGTGGATGAAGGCTATACTCCAAATTATCAATGGGATCATGACTAAGAGCTCTGAGGTGGACTTGAGGCTTTAAGGTTTTGCAAAAATGTTGAGGCAAAAATGTTTTGCACTCTCGACAGTTGCATGTAGTTCGGCTGATCCCTTGAACGTTCAGTACTAAGAAACAAACCGTCCCAGGAAGTGATACATATTTCCACAGATTCACTCATCAATCATCACTTGATGTTCTGCAAATAATAAGTGTAATGAGAGCGAGCACTAATGATGTGGCTTTTCCTGACCTGTTTCGGTGTGTGTTCCTGCATTATAGAGACCCATTTAATCGGAGCAACATAACGTAAAAGGGCAGCCCAAGCACTCCCAATAATTCCCCCTTTAATGCGTATAATTAACCTCGGCCATTTCGTTTCCCTTGTACATCATAGCCAGACACTCGTCCTGCCACCAGCATTTTAACCTAATTAGCACAGTGTGATGTAAGGATCTTGGCTGCCATTGCTAATGGCTCGCTAATGATCTTAAAGAGGGAAAGACTTCATTTCCGAAGTGATTTTTTAAAAGGTTTAATATGAAGCTTTTTTCTCTTCCTAATCCTGTAGCATTTTTTTCGGTAATTATTTCATTATGTTATCCCTGTGTTATCATTGTTCCCGACACAATCTGCATTCATCGTAACTAAATTTAATTCATATGGTGACCGAGATTTAATTGGTTGGTTACTGTTGGACGAGCACTCTGATCATTTTATTGAGCTTTATGTAACACAAAAACCACAAAAGTAGGTATAAGTTGTTTGTTCATCATGAACTTGAAATAAAAATGACATCACCATGATATAAACCACAACATTGTTCTACTGAAATATGTACACTTGCTTATTTTCTAGTAAAATTAGCTATTTCTATATTCTGACTAGCAGATGGCTGTCATTAGAGTATATTTCAGTTGACTGAAGCTTTAAGAGTGAGGACCAGCTTGACCGGGGGTGACTGCGCTGCGCTCGATCGAATCAGACAAATCACAGATCCTGAGCATGAAAGGCAACAAGCACTACTCAAGATGCCAATGGTTATTAATTAGCATCTTGTTTGTGAGCAGTACTTGACATGAAATGGAGGACAGCAGACAATTGCCCCTGTCCTCCCCCCGCTTAGGAAGCTCTTGCTAATTGGGTCGGCTTCGTTCAGTCCTTAAGGACGAGACGAATAATAAATTAGGGGTGGGATGGGGCACAGGAGACGAGGCATCACTCCAAGCTTTAAATTATGTCATTAGTAGAATATGGCCTTAGCAGAGAACAGACCAGACAGTATCACTGAGTGGTCGTCTGGTTTATTTTAAATATTATTATAATGGTGAATAAGCTTGTTTTGTTCACTAAACGCTACTCTAACTTGTCACTTTATTAGGAACACCATAGCAGTGCAGACTCCACAAGGAGTTGGAAAGATTACTTTGAGATCTTGTTCCATTCTGATATGATTGTATCACATCATTTCTTCAGAATTGTCTGAAATCCTCCCATCTTGAGACATGCCAGAGGTGCTTCACTGGATTCAGATCTGGTGACTTAGGAGGCCACTGAACTACACTGAGCTCATTGTTATATTCGTGGTCAGAGATGGCTTTTTCTTTGTGACGTCACATGTTATCATGCTTGAAGTAACCATTTTATTATGGGTAACCTGTGGTAAAGGGATGCACGTGGCCACGGGCGGTACTCAGTTAGGCCTTGGCATTCAAGTGATGCTCGATTGGTGTTAATGCACCCATGTGTGGCAAGATTCCCCACAACATTATACCGCCACCACCACCTTGTGAACTTTTGGCACAGGACAAGCTGTGTCAGTAGATTCATTCATTCTGACCTTACCATCAGTGTGCATCAACAGAAATTAGTTTCCAAAAATTAGCTGTCCAGTCGTGGTGACCCTGTATCTACGCATTCTGAGATGCTTTTCAGGGTACCACAGCTGGAGAGTCGCAATGTGAGTTACCGCAGCTTTCAAGCTTGTCTGGCCTTCGTCCTTTGACCTCTGTCATCAACAAGGTGTTTCTAACTTTAGATCTGCTGCTCTTTGAATCTTTTTGAGATCAGCAGTTTCTGAAATACTTCAACTCGCCCATCTGGCAGCAACAACCATGCCAGGATCAAAGTCACTGAGATGACATCTTTTTCCCTTTTCTGGTGTTTGATGTGAACAATAACTAAAGCTCTGGGCCTGTACAGGTGCTCCTAATAAAGTATCTGGTAAGTATATATTCCATCTCTTTTCTTTGTAGGCACATGATGAACTGAATTTCATTTAAATGTCTTTGCAAACAGGAGATCCATGAAAGACTTTTGAGTATCTGGCTCAGAATTAGCACCTGCATAAATCTCAAGATGTGAGCATGATCGTGGCAGAATTCGAAGGCTTTGTGAAACAAGGTGTTAAAGGTTAAATTAAAAAGTTGACTTTCAATAAACTTGAAGAAAACATTTGTTTTACTGACCTGTGATATGATTTGAGCTCTCGGATTTTGGGAACCTGGATAGTGTAACCCAGAAAACTCTGTCACTAGAGCCAAAAGGGGCATGTTCCACTGGAGGAGGCTGGAGGCGTGGGAGGCTCATCAATCTGAGATGAGTCCTCCAGCCCTCCTGTACAGGGTGGTAAATATGCAGAAGGGTAAAGTGGGATGGAACACTCCTTCTGGGAGATGGAGGCCAGCCATATGGCTGAGAGATTTTTGTAATATTGTTTCTGCTTCCTGTGATATTGTGTGAGTTGATTTTATTCTGCACAGTGTTTAGTTTAAAGTGCTATGTAATATGTTAATATGTCCAGCGTGATTCAAAATGTGTTTTTCTAAGAGGCTTGGTTGTTCCTGAGAACTTGTAAAGTCTGTTTGTTGCAAACAAGTATGTGTCCTGTAACAAATGTTTTTTTTTTTCCTGAGCCATTCATTTCCTAACAACATTCCTTCTTCGTTTTAGACATTAAACCCAGATGAGAGAGGTTTTTTTTTGTTTTGTTTTTTTTTTTTTATTTTAATTTTAGCTTTTCTGATCAGCTTGCGCTGGCCACAAAGGTCGATCCAGGTTTCTCCAGCATAAAAAGGAACCTTGAATTACCAACAAAAATGCCAAAACCTACCATCTTTTAAATCACTTGCGGCAAATGGGAAATATGAGTGGCGGTGACAAAAACACCCACAAGAAGAGACGTAAATAGCATGGCTGAGCGAATGCAAGCTTGAGTGAGCCGGTTGCCTTGACCACATCATCACAATGTGAATACACAACTGCTTTATTGAACACAGGCCCCAATGGGCCAGAGGAAAACGGGAACATTGGTTCCACACGGGCATACCACGCACCCACAACAAAGGGCCCTCGACTTCATAAGGCTCTCCGCCACTCCTCGAAAGAGCCGAGCCAAGGAGAAAATGTAGCCCACAACACAGGCATAGCCGCAAGGGATTCTGGGTCACACAGCCTGTTGCATACCTGGTTTAGTAAAGAAACACTCACTCAAAAATCCCATGTGATAAACAATCAAGATCTAACTTGTTCCTGTAGGCATCTACTGGACATTAGAGGTTTTTGGTTGAAGCAGACTATGAAGAAGCTATGCTTGAATGACTATTATTTTGATTGAAGTTTCCAGTTATAGATCGAGGAGGCTGTTTTTGTTTGAGTGTTTGTGGTTGCAGCCAAACCATTTAGCATTTAAGGCTTTACAAATGAAGGGAAATTTTGCATCTTTATTGACAGTTAGACTTGGAATGGTGACATGCCAACTGAATAACTACAACGAAAACATGCATTCAGACTTCATTTGTTACTAAAAGTTTCCAAACAAGATTCGAATGCTACGTATTTACTCAAATGAATCATTCATTTAGCACTAATGTATCCCTAGAGCTTCGTCGGAAGGAAAACACTCTTTAGATTGAATATTAGGGTGCGCTTAATGACCACTGGATTATTGTCTGTCCTGAGAGAGAGAGAGAGTGAGAGAGAGAGAGAGCAAAGCAAACATTCTACATAATACTGTTTAATCACACATTCCTTGCGCTTACTCAACTTTGAGCGAGAGGGGGTGGGGGTGAGGGTCCGGGGAAGCAGTGAGAAGAATAAAAGTAAGAGTTATGTACAGACCACATCAGTTGCTCTGGGTGTGGCCCCACAACACAGGGAGGCCAAACATTTCCCATATACACCAATGCTACTAGAGATGCCTGGTAGTATACAGCTAAGGGGGAAGGGGGATAGACTTGGTGGCACTATAGGGATTTTCAGCACCACCACAAGTCCCACTATAACAGCAAGTCAGTCAGCAAAATAAAAGTTCAACGGAGTAAGGTCTGCTTTGAAAGAATTAATAGCTTTATGTGTGTGTGTGCGCCGCGTGTATGATTGCAGTAGTTTGGAATGTAAATTACATTGTGCTCGTAGTCTTTTTGGACTGTTCATTAACACGTGGAATTTGGCTGCAAATACGGTGACTAACTGGACACGTCTTGTGCTACGATCATGCAGATCACGGGACAAATCTATTTTCATATTAGACTCATCCGTCTGTTGTGTTATTCTGAGGCTCAGTATGCTCATTAATATGCATTTTTGTGTGAAGACAACAATAATAACACTAATAGGCAGGTTTTAGCTGGTAGTCAGGAATTTTTTTTTTTTTTTTCTGAACTGCTGCAGTGTAAAGCGCTATAGTAAAAAAAACAATTACCCCTCACTTTACCTGCTCAACCTGACACATGCAACCCAACAAAGTTTATCACTAGAGCCAAAAGGCCATGTTCCATTGGGAGATGATGGAAGGGACAGAGGGAGGTGGGAGGGGGATGAGGAGGGGATTCATCAATCTAATTTGAGTCCTCTAGCCCTCCTGTGCAGGGTGGTAAATGTGCAGAAGGGTAAAATGGGATGGAACATCCCTTCTGGGAGATGGAGACTAGCCATATGGTCTAGTGACAGTGCCAACTATGTTAGCATGGACAGAGACTTGAGTGCTCCAGTTTGCATTTTTCTATGCATGGGGCTTCTTCTTTCCTGGGGTATGTCAACACACACCAGAATAACTCGTTTGTCTAATCAGGATTGTTGTTCGATAATAGAAATAGACTGAGATTATGTCCAAAGCTGATACACGAGTTCACGCTGGGAAAGATCTGATTGAGTTTAAAGGTTGAACAATGGAGTTGGTGTTTGACCAACCTCAGCAGGTGATGAAATAGCATTTTCATGGTGTTGTGGTTGGGTTTGGGGAGTTGATGGACCAGCTTCTTTAGCCCCTGCACCTTCTGCTTTTGGTCCTTAGTTTCTGTTGGGGGG
The DNA here is from genome assembly GCA_028564935.1 of Neosilurus hyrtlii. Classification (NCBI taxonomy): domain Eukaryota; kingdom Metazoa; phylum Chordata; class Actinopteri; order Siluriformes; family Plotosidae; genus Neosilurus; species Neosilurus hyrtlii. Next base: position 7,406,261 of record JAOUQZ010000047.1, read on the forward strand.
GAAAAAAAGAGGGCTAAGCAATATCATCATATAGAATTTAGTATTGTGATGTTAGTATCACACACACCAATATTTACAGCACGTAAACATCATGACATTGTTTTAACAAACTTAAGCTACATAGCATGAATTTTCTTCCAGTGTCGGGTTCATTTCTCACTGAGGTCTTGAACTTGTGAGGGGAAAAACTGAACCACTCCATAAAGTCTTCTCCAGCACTTCCCGAAAACTTTCAATAGGGTTAAGGTCGGGACTCTGGGGTGCCGATACATATGTGTAAATGATTTCTTGTGCTCCCTGAACCACTCGCTCATTACTTGAGATTATTTTATATCCGTGCCATCAGGTAGAAAGTCCATTGATGTGATGATCTTCTCATTCAGTACATTCTGCTCATCGGCTGGCTTCATTTTTTATTTATTTTTTGCCACATTAATGTTGCTGAGCCTCGACCGGACCACCTGGAGCAACAATGCCATGTAGATTACATGCTGTAATCACGGCTAAAGACTCTCTATGAAAATATTAGTGTGTGACATTTTTTGGCGCGGCAGTATTGAGATCTTTGTATTGCGGCATCTTATCAAAGTGCTAAATATATTTTGTATTTATTAGTATTCCATCATGGAGGGTAGGTTTATGGGTTTTTTTTGTTTGTTTTGTTTTGTTTTTTTAGCAGGATTACACAAAATAGCTATGTACGGAATTTCATAAAATTTCTGCCAAAGTGGGGCCTTGGATAAGGAAGACTTGGTTAGCTCTTGAAGATGATCTGGATCAAATTCTGGATCCCGGAATTTTTTAAAGGATTCTTTAATATTGTGATATAGGACAATTTAGACATTTTTCTTCATATGGGGGATTGCTGGTCTCTCTTTCTCTCTTCAATTCCCTTCTTGTTTGTTATAGAAGAGATTTTAGAATTTTAGAATTAGAATGAATTACTTAGATTGTTTTAATAATCAAAACTGCACCACTTATTTGGTGTTTAATTACCGAACCTATATATTATGATACACACTGTTTCATAGATTGTATTAAATGGCTTTCAATGTTGATGTAATTTTTTCATCATATCATCCACTCTTTAGCTCAATTAAAATTTCAGCATCCGTCTGAATATTAAGTTTCTCAAAGTACTCAAATTTCTTTAAATCTGCTCGCATTGTTAATTTATGAATAATGTATAATTTTTTTTTTCAAGTTTAGCATGTATTAAATGGAAGACATTAACTTTGGATCAGCTTGTAAGGAATCTTTCATATCAGCATAAATCCTGCATGCAATACTGATGATGATAGTCGTTCAGTGTGCTGCTCACTAATAGATCTTTTCATTGATGCTGTGGCGGTTGGTTAATGGCACTTAAGACCTGTGGTCCTTTAAAAGCCCTTGTGATGTAACACTAGCTTTAAATGTTCACCTTTTGACCCTCGTACTCCTGGCATGTCAGATGGCTGGTATCCTCATGAAACACTACTGAGAGGCCAACCTGCATGTTATCTAGAGTGCACGACAGACCTGTTGACCTGTAGAGGGTGCAGACCCAACCCACCCCCCCACCCCAATCTGTCATACAGTATGCATGGCTGTTCTTCTGAACATTGGGAGCATTTACTGAATCATTGAAAATCATTTTTGAAAAAAGGTGGGTGCACGTGAGTGAGTGGTTGCACAGGAGATATGTAGAACACAAGGATCAATAACTGTATTACATGCATGTAATAATATCTCCTATCAGTCCAGCATCCGCTTCAACAACAGGCCATCTGATCCCTAAGCAGATGTTTGGGAACAGCTTTCGCTTGCTGAGGAGCACCACCTGTGTGTGTGTGTGTGTGTGTGTGTGTGTGTGTGTGTGTGTGTGTGTGTGTGCACAGACATGCTGAGCCACTTATGTGCAGGTCAGATGCCTGTACCATTTTAGCTGTTTTTCCAGCTTAGTTCAAGGCCTTTCCTGTAACAAGGGTTTATACACAGATTAACACGTATTACAACACATTGCCTGCATGTACTCCATATTGTTCCTCGTGGGGTTTTTCTTGTTCTAATGTTATTGTTTTCAAAGCTTATTTTGCATAACTTTTATAAAGTTGAGTAAATAGCTGAGGATAAGGTGGATATTTAACAATTATTCATAATTTTCAAGCTTCAGTAGTATATTAGCAATAATTAAAACTGTTTTATTATAGTTTATTGTTGCATGTTTTTACTATTACTGAGGCAGTTCAGGTTAACTCCATGGCTACTACATGGAAACAAAGGTCTGCACTCTGTAACAGTGTGTTTTCAGCTTATTCAAGGTTTTAGTATATAATACATGGAATCACGAGAAAAGCAAACTAAAACCTGATTTTTAATGTTTTTATTTTTAAACTGAGGTGATGATGCCGCCTACTCCACGTGACTCTTTTGATTTAAGCATTATCCACTGGGAATAATGTTTTATTTTGTTTGTTTGTTTGTTTTTAATTACCCAGTTTGCAAACCAGGGTGATTGTGCCATTCCCATGTAGTACATGCTAGTCTCCTCAGATAGATACTTGAAGCGAATAATTGTTTTAGTATATATTACACAGGAACATGAAAAGCTAAAACCAGATTTTTAGTGATTCAAGCATCATGTAGAGTTTGTGGGGTGGATCATGTCCGTTGTCCTGAGACGACTGAATAGATTGTGCCATTCCTATGTAGTATATACTACTCACACTCACTCACTCAAAAAGCTTAGTCCGGCTATGGTCGCGGGGAGGCTGGTGCCTGTCTCTGCTGACACTGGGCGCAGGCAAGGAACACCCTGAACAGCTTCCAAGACCATCACAGGAAAACATACAAAAAACTATTGTGGGTCAGTTTGGAACATGCAGTTAGTCTAATGTGCATGTCTTTGAACTGTGGGCAGAAACCGGAGTACCCAGAGGAAACCCACTCAAGCACGGGGAGAACATGCAAACTCCGCACAGAAACCCTTTCGCCCAAACCCGGGAATTGAACCCAGAACCTTCCTGTTGTGAAGCGGACGTGCTAACCACTACACCACTGTGCTGCCCATTACTACATAATGAAAATTAATATATTAAAATGTATTATTTAAAAATGTAAAATGTTGAAGGTCTCTAGTGTCAGCACTTTGTAGAAGTCAATAAAGGTTGAGTACAGACAGAAAGCAGCAAGCAATGTTTTAATCAGAGACCTACTTGACCTATTGTCAACTTATAGCAATGACAGACAAAGCAATGACAGACAAAAAACTTTTTTTGACATGAAGTGGGCATATAATTAAACCCATCTCAATTTGATTAACTTTGTTATTTTTAATTGAGGCAACAACTAATGGGAGTGAAATGATATTGCTAATTAAGCAATAGATACATGAGATATAGGCGGGGGCAGTGGTGGCCCGGTGGTAGGGCGCTGGCTTACTGATCTTAAGGTCTGGGGTTCAAGCCCCACTATCACCGAGTTGTCACTGCTGTCTCCCAAACCCAGCTAACTGGGTTATCAAAGGCCAGCCATGTCTCTTACTGTCTGTGGTGAGAGGCATGTAAAGAACCATCGCTGTCATTCATAAAGAGTAGGCCAGTGGATTGCCGTCAGCGTGTTTTGACCGTGCAATGGCCTGGAGAGCTGTCCAGGGTGTACTCTGCCCTCGCCCAGAGTCGACTGAGATGGGAACCAGCCTCCCCACGACCCTAAGTCTAAGTCTAAGATTAAGCGGTTGAGAAAATGAATGAATGAATTTCCTAGGCAGCCAGAGTTACTATCCTGTCAGCCAGTAAGTGAAGTGTATGTGTACGCCCCTTAGGTTCTGCCACCTGTAGCTTGCTCATTAGGAATAATAATAAAAAAAATTACCTACATTTATATCTAAATTTCTGTATAGATGACTTGTAAATAGACTCACGGGGGGTAACAGTGACTGTGTTTCTCGCTGGACTACAGCACCCCACTGTGTCATAGTGTTATTTTATACATGTTGCAATTAACACTAATAGTTATGCATTAACTTGTTTTCTACATATAATAATGATGTATATAAAATGTAATTCTTGCTGCTTGTGTGAGCTGGCAGTAATCATCGTGAGGTCTACTGTACTGCCCGAGATGCCCCCTGGGCACTAATGGAGCAGATGTCTCCATGTATTCACCGTGCTGGCACGGCCCTGGCTAGCAGATGCCCTTGTCAGATGCCAGGTTTTCCAATTAAGCATAGACAGGGAACAAGTTCTAGGACTGAGAGAGTGGCTATGACCCACTGCTGTAAGTGCCAATAGAGTGGTGTTTAGGTAGAAATATAATGATGCAGCGCTCAAACAGGCTTTGATTCGTAGAACAAAAAAACCCTTTTGGTGCGTGAAGTGTTCAGATGATGGGTGATGGGAGTGGTTGTTTATCATCATGATCCCCATAAGACATGTTCTGATTCTTGGGAAAAAACAAAAAAAATAAGCATTTAGAGAAATGTTCTGTCTTTACCCACTCTGTGAAAGCCTCAACACTGACTTGGCTTTGACAACTGCATGGCAGTCGGCCTGTGAAATATTTAATCTAGTCATTATTGCTGGCATTATTGCTGTCATTAATTACTTTGCCTTCGGTGGTGAGCATATTGGAGATGGTCCCTCGTTCTGCATTGTGGACAGATGGTGCGGACAGTGTCATTAATATATAACAGAGTAAAAAAATGCCTGTATCTAAATAAGTATGCAGTTATACATTATGCTAATCATCTGTCTTTACCAACAATCCTCACTGGCTGACGTTACAGGTGTAAGCTGATCGACAGTTACCTTTTTTGCTCATACGTGTGTGTATGAAATGTGTATGATTTAACATTGAAAAAAATCGATGCACATGGACTAAAAGTGCTTGTGAGGAACGAGTAATAGCAGTACGCTATATTACTCACTCACTCACTCATTTTCCCAACCGTTTAAACCTAGTACGGTCAAGGGGAGGCAGGAGCCTATCACCGCCATCATTGGGCGAAAGCAGGGTACACCCTGAACAGCTCACCAGACTATTGCAGGGCCAACACACACACACAAAACCATTTACACTCATATCCACACCTACAGGAAATTTGGAAGTCTAATGTGAATGTCTTTGAACTGTGGGAGGAAACCTGGCGTACCCGGAGTATACCCACACTAGCCTGAAGAGAACATGCAAACTCCACACGGAAATGCCCTCGCCGAACCCAGGACCTTCTTGCTGTGAGGTGGACGTGCTAACTACTATGCCACCCCAATACACTGATTTATCTGTTTAAAAAAAAATTCAAAGAGTTTCCTTGGTTTGTTTTCAGTAGTGATGAAAGTGGTAAACGGTCCCACATTCAATTCTAAACAATCATGAAAGGAATCTAGTCAAAAATCAAGACCTGTTTTGTTCAAATAAAGCTGGCTGCGGAGTCTAGGCTCGTCTCTTTTTATGGCTTTTGTCTGCGGACTTCTGTGAGCCCTGTCAAAGCAAATATTAGCACACTGCAAATAGTCCTGCAGGTTATGATTAAGATTTTAACTGTATCCCAATTGAATGCTTTGCTTTATGAATAACAAAGTCTTAGTGGATCAGCCACTGTAATTTATTAAACATGAAAAACTCCTTGATGAAATATAGAGACTGGGAAGCATTTTTATGTGTTTGAAAGTCTTTCTGCATGCCAGCTTGGAATGCCAATGAGTTCACACCAGAGAAATTAGGCAACCTTCATAGAAGGCATCCTTTTTAAAGACTGGACTGAAAATCAGAGTAGTTCTAGGACATACCGCAGCTCGTAGCGAGATGTAGATTATAGGAGAAAAGGTAACGTTCCTACATATTGAAATTCATAAGGAATGAACAGTGTCACGTGCGTCGTTGGTATGAATTCTTTACTTTGGAGTATCTCCTTGCTAATATGGAACAAAAGGAATTTGGGAACACAAACACACACTCACACACTTTAGTCAGATTCTCTGCGTGTCAACTCGAAAGAACAAAACCTCAATTTGTCAGTGAGCACGCATTCACTGGGAACAACAAGGCACGCTTGTGTGCAAGACAGGTGGCGAGACAATGTCGCTAAGACACCAGGCAAGATGAATAATAGATTTGAGCCCATCATGAGCCAAGAACTGCTCGCTTGCCAACCTTTGCACTCCATGCACAGAATGAGGGAATTGAAAATGAGGCCAACTGTCTACCTGAGGAAAGAAAAGTCGCAGGCGTAGCGTGTTAATAATTACATAAACGTGTTTGTGACCGGAGATGGGGGGATTTATTTCCACCACAAGTGGGATGATCCATCGTTAGACAGTTGAGTTTAGATCAATGTACAGGGCTGTTCTGTAACTATATTCAGAAAGCCTTGCGATCTAATGAATAGGACTGTTATGAGCAAAGCTATAGTAGTGCTAGAGCGCAACCACAGCCTGTTCCAATCACAATGTGCTTTCGGGCACCGCTCCTAATTGAACCGACTATGATCCAAAGTGCTCTTCCAAAGACCTTTAGCTAATGCCACCCATTTAAAGGGCAGTCATGAGTAGGAGTGAGCTTGTTTTAATGATGCACTCTAGCCAATGTCACTATGAGAAACATATCCCTGGTTTGTCGAATGATCATGAGCTGCCAGGTGGGGGTGGGAGGATAGTATGAGATGATAGTCGTAAACAGCTACACAGTAGCATTTTCTCTTGAATCGTACAGAATTTCAGCGCTTTGTATATGTGAATATATTATGATAATATACTTTTTCCCTGAGTGTTTATTCGTCTTTGGCCTTTCTCTGTTCACAACTCTTCCTATTTCCCCCCTTCCAAAGCTTTTGGTAGTAAAGCTCCATTTATCACGAAGTGTGTTGCAGGTTGAGCTAATTATACCTCCTGCTGTGATGAGCCTTATACCAGATTAATTGGTTAAATCAACATTATCTGTAAGTGATCAGGCGCCTCTACTCATTAAGCGAAAGGGAGCGGTTTGCAGTATGAAGGGCTGCATGTGGTACAAGTAAATATTTATTACCAAATAACCACGTCACCTCAGGCTTGTTCTCCAGCCAAAGGGGAATACCAAAATGGGATTTCTGGAACAAAGTCTGTGGGTCAGGGTAGAATTTTTCTTTTTAAAGCTGAAGTCTCATCAGCTGTGCTTATGGAAATGTTTAATCTTACATACTCTATGATAGATAGAACATTTGGCATTTTTGCTGCATCTCTTGCCTTATAGTCTGGGCTTCACGAAGAAGAGTGGAAAACTCATGATATACAAACGACTTGTTAGCAGAGCATGAGGTTTACACAGAGAAATCTCAGCCCGACATCTTTAGTACAGACCGAGGTCGGAGGGCAAGGCGTGTGCGAAAAGACCAAGGAATGGGATTTCTCTGTACAGACCGAGCAAATGAGGTTAATAAGTGATTTATTAAATTGCATTTTAAAATGTCAGCCTTACTTATTTCACTTTAGGTGCGATTACTCGCTCACCCTTGAACAAGCCATCTTCATTCATGTCTGTGAGGGCTTTGGTAGTTTTTTGTAGTATTGAGTATTTTGTAGGACTTCATAAATTCTTTATCCTGCTGAATGCTCCTATGGAAGATGCTAAAGATCACCGCACACAGTGCACTTGCCTGTCGGATACGCACCGGTCTATACATGATTTGTTCCCCTTGCATCGACCAATCAGACTGCACGTACTGTTGCTGTTGTGTAATATAGGTTATACACAAAGGACTGTATTCTTTGCTGCTGACAACTCCAAAAGTTAAACACATTGACCGTTCAGGTTACAGACCAGCCTTCATCTATTTTTGGGGTGTGATTATTGCTAGCAGCATCCAATACATGGGTATTCAAAAACAGCTAAATCCACAGAAAGTATTGGAAATAGATTACACTGGCTGGAGCCTTGTGATTGAAATGCATGACAGGAAAGCCGTTTCTCTGTCATCTGGAGATCATGAGTTCAAATCCTGACTGCCGTCTACGGCAGGCAGCTCGAGAACATAATTGTCCATGTGCTTTGGATGAAAGGGACGGTGTGACTGACTCTCTTCCCTATCAATCACTTACACTAGCCGTAAGGTATCTGTGAGGTCATGTGTGTGGAAGAGGGCGGGTAGCTATTTCCTATGAGTGTGCTATGCTGCCCTGTGACAGCATGAACAGCAATTTGAAAAGATGCGGTCATGTGTCTCCAGGGAAGCATGTGTCAGCCCTCACCCTCTGGAGTTTGTAGCCTTTGCATGATAGGTGGGTGGGAACTGGCTAGGATGAAAATATGGGGAAAATATGTGTGTGGAAGGGTGATTTTTTTTTAATGGCATTTCTTTCTCTCTCTCTGTGTGCGTGTGTGTGTGTGTGTGTGAGAGAGAGAGAGAGAGAGAGAAATGTAATGTATTATAAAACCTGGAGACAATATAAAAATGAAAAATAACTAATTACACATATAAAAATATAATCTCTATAATTGGGAAGATAATAGTAATAGTAATCTAATAGTAATCATGTAATTGACCAATCTATTGTTACACGAATAACCCTTATTTTAATATCACATTAATTACATTAATTTGTTATTTTTGTTATACCGCATGCTAATGGTTATTAGCGAGCACAGTTCAATGAAACCACGAGATATTAAATAGAAGTCATGACTTCCTAATTTGTATGTAGCATATAATCTGTTTTGTTATGATTTTCTCCATTTTTTAAATTAATTTTAAAAAATTATAATAATAATGAATAAATAAATCCTAATAAAATCGTAATGAACTCTATAAAGGAATTGACAGCTGACATTATTTTAGTGTTGTTTGAAATTATTATTATTGAAATATATTGCAGGCTAAATTTTTATGCTGCAGGGAGGGGCACAGTCAGGCCCGAAGGGCTCATCATCAGCTCAGGTACCCTCGAACTCCCTACCAGAGTTCGAATGGGACTTGCTCCCAGGAAGCACTGCTCAGACAAGGACCTTTCGGAGGATGTGCAGACTCTCCAACAGCACAGCCTTCTGCATCACCCACACCACCAGAAGAGCTGTTTGTTATTATTATTATTATTATTACTTGTTTATTTATTTATGTTTTTAATTAAACAAAAAATATATGCACTTATTTATTTATTTTCATTAAACAAAAAAAAATCTGTCTTCTAGAAAAGTGATATCTAGGAAAATATGGTATCTGGACAGTATCATTGCCGGCTCTTTGTTTGCGCTGATGTCCAGCAAGAAAAAAGTGCTTGAGTTAAAATTTTGTGTAATTGAGACACATCTCTATTTTAAACAAATTTTAACCAATGCTCATACCCTGCATATGACTTTAAAATACATCTTTAGTTACTTCTGAGGATTTAGTAAACTTTTAGAATCAGTAAAAATAGTTGTGCATCCAGAGGCTGCTACCCCTATAGATGGATGCCTTTATTAACTGTTTACAGAATCTCATGCTGAAGGAATAGCTCTAGCAAACATGAATAGAACTTAGCGGCACCAGTTATGCCATAAGCGGTGGCTATACGGTTTCATTTACTGTCAATAGTGTTGGAACTTTTGACTGGACTGTTCGCTTAAAGCGGAAAGAAAAAAATTTCCATTATAAACGCTTAGCAGTCAATGAGGCACGCTGAAATAAGAACATGGCATCTTATGAGGTAGAGTGCCCAAGAGAACCAGCATGGCGTCAGTTGGCCTGCTAATATGGGGCCCAGAGTTTGGCCTGCAGTGGTGTTGGGGGGCTCCATGTGATATTAAAGCTGATCTGGTGACAGTTTCAGTCTGCAGTGCAGGCTTTGGCTATGCCCTCTGGTCTGAGGAATTCCCCTGCTCCCAAAACAAGGCAAAAGCACAGTTTGGGAAAACCAACATCCCTGTCAAAGAGTGCCCCCTTTTGGCCAGCAGGTGTGTCAGAATAGCCATGGAGTATGATCAATCTGAATACCCTATTTTTATATGGCTGTAGGCCAAGCATTTAAGTGAAATGTTTCCAGAATCAGGCGCTATTAGAAATGACAAAACGGCTCTCAGGTTACAGGAACTCCCAACCGCTGGTCATTGTCTTTAGGTTTACTGTTGAAAGTTTATTTTTAATGGCTACATGCATGGAAGAAGGCGCCACAAGGAATTCATCCTAAATGTTTCAATATGTGTTTGTAATTTCAACAGGAGAACTGAAATATATGTTTTAAAGGGAAAGGTTCCAGGGAAGTAATTATGCTCTTTCAAAAACTTCCAGAATGGTGACCAGATTTCCCAAGAATTGTTATTTCACAGACCAGCCCTGGTTTCCAATGCTAAAAATGTGATAGAATGCAGTGTCACTTACTTATGGCCTCCACGAACATTTCGAAAAAGCGAAAGGGAAACAGGGGCTCTGGCAGTTCGCGGAAAAACATCTTTAGCGCCCCGGTGATGACATGAATGTCCTCCCATTGGCTGTCGCCCAAATTCAGCTCCTCCTCTGGGTGGGAAAAAGAACCAAAGAGAGGGAGGAGGCAGAGAACAATTACAACCTCAGGCTTTTGATGAGCAAATTAGAGAATGCTAATCATGATGTCAGTGTTCTTTTGTTCCTGCAGTAGGACACGAACCTGTTAATTTCCCCCCTGAGAACCCAGAGACATTGTTCTCTGTGTCTCTCATACATACTGGAAATATCTTTGAATATCATTGAGGGCGAAATGCAATGAAAAATGAGCCTTGGGCAGAACGACACTCTTGTAAATAGAAAAGAGTTTGAATTATGCATTAAAAAAGTACCTTGGTCAACTAGGAAGCGTAGTTTCTGAATAGTGGCCAGGTTGCCACTCACCCTGTATATGCCATCAGCATCAAGGCCTGAGAGAGAAGAAAATAATGTTTATAATGATGAGGTCCTAATAATTGGAAGGCTGTAATGATTGATTTTCCACCAAACTCCACATACCTCGCTTTTCCACTTCCTTGACGCACAGCTGGACAAATCTTGGAACCGTGGTCCCTTCGCGCTGACACAAAGTCAGCATGTGACATCCAAAGACGCAATCTGCAAGACGACTTTTCTTTTAATCATTTTCATTGAACTTGGCAATGCAGAGGGTTCACAGAGTAAACCGTACTGGAATTTATCGAGTGTCACTCAGTTTGAGCACTTTTCCCGAAGCCGCCATCAGACGGACACCACCCTCAGTCCTGTGACACAGTTCTATCAAACCCCCGATTGTCAATATGGAGCTACTCACAGTCTATTAACTTCCTCATCATTCGGCGTTTGAACTAATACACGGCCAGCCAAGCGCTCCCGAGGCTTATGGAACATCAAAGATGGCCTGCTCTCATTTGAGTTCTCAGGATAGGGAGGGGGAGATGGGGAGGAGGAGGAGGACGCGAAGCTGAGCTAAATGCATAAATGACTGCAAGCAAGCCACCTTTGCATATAAATTTCTATTTGCACCACTTACCGGAGAAATATTCAGCAGTTAGGCTGTTTTATTAAATAAATGACCCTTTAATGGTGCGATATGAAGGGGACGGAGGAGTAATATTGTAAGGGATCTTCTCTTAACTGGCTCGCCTTGGAGCTCTGCCAGTGCTGTCAGTTCAAGGGCCACCTGAGCTATTTTTTTAATCCCAGGCTAATTTTATTTATTCCCTCAGCATTGTCCTCTTTGATCATTAAAAAGCCCATCGAGGAAATTACTATTTGTCAATTACCTTCAGCTAAGACTTCTAATGATGCTTATAATGCCCTTTAAATCTGCACAGAGTGCATTTGTCATAGACATTAAAAAAAGGCTTGGTGATTTGGTTAATTTGTTCTGGGGAATGTGTGTAAAATGTGGGGGGAAAAATACCTGGAAGAATCATTTAACTCACATCCCAGAATTCCACATAGATATTAATGCTAACTGTTTTTAGCAAGATTGTTACGAACCGCTGACACTGGAGACTCCTTCTGTAAATATTAGAACCATACTGACAGCTTCTCTATATTCACAGTTCTATATTTTAGTTTTTGATCTTTATCTGTTAATGAGACAAAGTGGACTAAAGTATGTGGACGCCTAACCGTCACAAACCATGAACGTTTAATGATGTTTAATGTCTTTCTACTAGATTTTGAAATAAATGTGTTTATGAATCCCTGGCTTGGGTGTTTATTTGTGAAGTTTGCATGTTCTCTTCTCGTACTTGCATGGGTTTCCCCTGTGTACACTGGTTTCCTCCCACAGTCCAAAGACATGCACTTTTCTTTTTTTTTTTTTTTTGGATAATTGGCTGTTCCAAATTGCCCCTATGTGTGGATGTGTGTGTGAATGGTTGTGTGTGTGTTTGTGTGCAAATGGTCTGGCGATCTGTTCAGGCTGTACCTTGCCTTTACCCAGTGTCGGCTGAGATAGGCTCCAGCCTTGCCACGATTCTAGTAGGATTAAGTGTTTCAGCGAGTGAGTGAGTGCGTCTTTAAGGATTTGGGAAATCACATCATCAGACATGGGTTTCGTCCGAGGAGGTATTGGGAGCAGTCAGCTTTCCAGTTCAAGTCAGAAGTTTTGGAGCGGTCAGGGCTCTGTGCAGGACAATAAGGTCCAAACTGGCAAACAATGTCATCATTGGGCTCGCATTGTGCACAGGGGCATTTCCATGGCGGAACAGGACTTCATTAATTCATTCATATTCCTACTTAGGGTCGCGGGGAGGCTGGCGCCCATCTCAGCCGACTCTGGGTGAGGGCGGGGTACACCCTGGACA
>JAOUQZ010000047.1:7419074-7441084 GCA_028564935.1 Neosilurus hyrtlii
CAAACTTCACACAGAAACGCCCGAGCTGGGAATCGAACCCAGGACCTTCTTGCTGTGAGGCGGACGTGCTAACCACTACACCACGGTGCCGCCCGCGGAACAGGACTTGTTCTAGTAAATTAAAATTTTTAATACTGTAACATTCATCGACATTCTGTAAGTACTGTTATGTACTCACAAGTTTGTGGCAAAATCGGTGTGATGGTCAGATGTCCACATATTTTGGTCGTGTAGTATAGCAGCTTTAAATTATAGACATGGTCTTCCATACAAGTCCCTGTAAATGAGCTGCTACTATAGTATTGTCTGAGCTGCTGTCATAGAGATTCATCAACGCTATCTGACCAGTCAGCGCTGTGGTATGAATACTTTTAAACATGTTTGTGCTTCACCTTTAATGAGGCCTTTCTCCTGTAGTGTTTTCATGGAAGGCCGTCTGGAGATGAACTTCTTCAGGCGATTCTTCACGCCGTTTTTATCTGCACTGTCAGAAGCACTGTAGTTCAGCTTGAACACTGCCCACGTTATATGAAAGAAACACATTTTATTAACTGGGTCAGACTATAAAAAAGTTGGCTTCTGTGTTATCTTTCATCTTCTCATCAAGAAAACATTTCGGCAAATTCACTGGTTAAGATTTCAGATACGAGTGGGTACACATCTGCGTTTTATCATCTTAGATGACTATAATGTGTTTCTTTTTTAATTTCAAGAAACTTCTGAAGGAAGCATATTATTTCAGTTTCAGGAGAGGCATCAAGGGCTGCGATGGATGTTTTTTTTGGGGGGTTTCATTTGTTTTTAAAATGTTCACTTTTTGAGGTGGAATTATTTGTATAAAATGCATCTATAATTGTATTAAACATGAAATTGGTGCATTAATTTATTTTGGGTTTTTCTAAAATCAACTCAGGGTCTAAATTATACATACAGGTACACACTCCTGAGTGGTGCATCAACAAGGTGCGCAGCTATGATACTGGAGATCCCAAGTTTGACTCCAGGGTGATGCATGTAGCCATCCACTGCCGGGAGTTCATGGGAGCAAAATAGTTCACCTCTCTGTCATTCAAAGTGATCACCAGCAAAACCATAGGCATCTGTGAATTCATGCTTACAATGGGGTGGATAGTGCTTTCCCTCTGAGTGTGTTAGGCTGAATATGTATGTGCAGCAGTTCATTAAGATGTGGTTGGTGGTGCCACAAAGGGGGCTTGAACTCACGTTCTGAGGTTTTATGGTCAGACAGAGATTTGTTAGAGTTGTTAGGATACGATTACCATGGGGCATTTAACCAAATATTAGTAGTATATTTTTGACGCAGTATGTATAATTTGGACCCACCGAGTTATTGTTGATAATTAAAAATGTAAGTTACAAACATTCTCTGCCAGAAAAAGAACAGTTTAAAAAATACTTGAAAACCAATATTGGTGTGACGTTTGTATGCATGATAGGAACTGATAACCACTGAAGATACAGGGTGACCCAAAAGATAAATAAAGGTTAAAGATAACCAAATTATTACTTGCACACATAAACCTTCATTCTATTAATTTTTATACATCATTATTTGCACTATGTGTACTTAGCCGGGCAGGAGAGGTGGTGCCAAGGTCTGCTGGTAGCCCAACCCCAACTGTTCTCAGTCGTCACCATGGCAAGATCAGGAGCACACCACGGATCCGCTGTCTAAGCATTCTTTGCGAGCAACCACTTTATGATCGCTGTATAGAGGGCCTTTCGAAGTCACTTAGGTATTCCACTGAACCAAAGCGTTCCAGATCTGAAAATATCTTGCAGTGGGTGGAGAATTTCAGAGCAACAGGCTCAGCTTGGAAAAGAAAATCATCTGGTCGACCTTGCAGCGCGACGAGAATATTGAAAAATCGAGACGACATGCTGTGCGGTCTCCGAGACGCTCTGTGCGGAGGCATGCTTTAGCTGTAGGGATTTTCTCAGGAAACTGCAAGGAGAATCTTACACTTCCATCCATACAAAAATTGTTTTGTGTGTGCAAATAATAATTTGATTATCTTAATATAGTATCTTTTATATTATAAACATACACAAATAAATAATAAATAAATAAATAGATAGATAGATAGATAGATAGATAGATAGATAGATAGATAGATAAAATGTTTTATATATATAAAATTGTATTTATTTTTTTTACTTTTGAAATGTGGTCGGTTTACTGGGTCTTAAAAAGAATTTAAAAAATAAAAAACTCATTAATCAGCATATTAAAGATAAAAAAATGAAAGGAGACATTACTCACTGAGAGAGCGTCTGTTCTCTGATTTCGGTTCTTTGGCCTTGGACTTTGTTGAGTCATGGGTTCGTCTGGGCAGACACTCTGTGCTGTTGGACCTATGTAACATGCCCTTTCCCCTTGCGGACCCTGCATCTGCACTGGACTGTAACGACAAGGCAAGCAGGATCAGTCAGGAGTGACTCAGCAATGTAGTTCACCCTCTGTCAACATGTGCAAGTATGTACAAGGGGGAACACCTTTTGATGCGTTCTTGCTCTATACTCATTTGGGTGTATTTGTCAGAGGTTTTACTGAGTCAACTTCACATGATTTAAACTGTAACCTCATAGCAGGTGCTGTGAGATACCTCATAAAGGCAGGAACGTTCTTTCTCTATTAGACCGCCCTGAAATTGGACAGACTGATAATATATCTGCCTCACTGTTCCACTTATTGTGTGTCTCAGACACCTTTTTTGCTGCTACGGTTGTAATGTGTGGTTATCTGAGTTACCGTAACCTTTCTGGAAGCTCAAACCAGCCTGGTCATTCTCAGGCCGCTCGTATTAATGAATCATTTGCATCTGCAGAACTGCGGCTGACTGGATGTGTTTTTTTTTATACACAATTTGGTCGAGACGTTTTTTTAAATATTCTCTAAAATATCTCCAGGCCAGGAAGGAACTCCAGACCAATAAGCTCAGTAAGCTGTATGCGCATCTGCCAAAGAATTCATAATCTAAATCACATATTGTGAGTAATATAGACTCACTGAAATATGTTTACTCACTCACTAAATGAATGTAGAGATTATTCATATATATATAGCAATGAGTCCTGTAATGAAGCTGCAGTTTCAGGCACTAGGAGCATATACTGACTTCCCCTTGAATCTTCTGAGCCACACTCTCATAAAATGACTCACCAATCTGTCCGCTGTTTTTTTGATGGCATCGAGCCATTTACTGATTGTGGGATAGTCGTCTGATTGCAGAAGCAGCTCCTCTCCAGAACTTGTTGTTATCTGTAGACAATACAATTTTGAAATGAATCCTTAGTAAAAGTTTCCATCGAAAAATCCACAGATTATGATAAGACATCTCATGAAAAATGATCTAGCGCTAGAACATCAAGAGGAATAAGCCTGTGTTAAGGTTGCATGACCTTGTTGTTGTCTGAGGGTATGTCAGGGTGCAGGGGTGAAAATATTATGACAGCACTGTAGTTAACTGGTACTACTTAAGTGCATAACAGTCGTCTTATGTTGGGTTGTGCATTTACATAAGAGGAATCTAAACTAACATTTATATGCATACACTTCGAGGGTGTTCTGTCAAAACCATTTTCAAAAAAAAATCACAACATATGAGGTTTTGACAGAACGCCCTCGAAGTGCTTAGTGTATGCATATAAATGCTTGTTTAGATTACTCTAAATAGATTTCATGCAAAACTGGGAGATCATTGGTACAGGTGGTTCACTGGTGGTGTTCAGTATTTGCAGGTATCATACTGTACTTTTGAACTTCCCATAAAAGACCTTGACATTCTTTAACTACAATATATGGACAAAAGTTTGTCGACACCTGATACTATGCACCCATATGTACTAGTGGAGTGCGACTGATTTGATGCACATCTTGAAGCATTACCAAAGATCCGATGCATTAAAGATACTGCATACTCCATTCCTTCCCTATTGCGATGCAGTACGATTTGTCACAATAGAACACGCCATGATTTAAAGTATTAAGATGCAATGCAAAGGGATACGATACTATTCAATATGCACTTCCTCCTCTATCAATATCGTCCATGTGACACTTGGAGGGTCCAGCTTGAGAACCAGAATATATTTGGAACAATAGCAAGACTGTAAGTCTTTTGGGCTTTTTATACCCGAACCTACTGGTTCATCAGAGCTGGAGCTTTTTCCCGGTTTCTGGAGCTCGAAGCGACTAGGAGCTCGACTCCTCCTGGATGGGACGCTAGTCAACTGCATGTTAGCTTCCTAGTATTTTTTACTGGTACCCATTTATACTGCTGGGTGGACAGAGGCACACTTGTAGTTAAGACCTTGCCCAGGGATCTTAGCACGGTGGGGGTCTAACAGGGATTTGAACCCAGCACCCTAAACACTACACCACCAGCTCCACGATAGTGAAATTGACCACAGGGATATTTAGTTTGAAATCCCATTGTGATTCCACCATGATGGAGTGTCCCATTTGTGCACTTTCTATTTTTAAGTGACCCACTCGGACTTGTAATGATTATGAAGCTGAGAAAGCTCACTTCTTCAAAGGAGGAATCTAAAACGATTGGTCAAAATACATTGGTCACTTTTACTAACAAATGTCATAAGACTATTATTTGAATCTGTATTATTAAATAAAAAATGGTGATCACATCACAAACTTTTACACTAGTGCACTAATGTGAAACTGTACGCCAAATATGTACCTCTTGACTCGGCCATTCCAGATTTCGTCATCCTTGTTGTGTTATAAGCCCCAATTTATGTGGGAAGGCTTTCCACTAGATTTTGGGGCATGGCAGTGGGGATTTGTACGTTCAAGCACATTAGTGGCTCCTTAGTTAGCTTTTTTTGAAGAAGGAGTATTTACATTTACATTTATGGCATTTGGCAGACGCCCTTATCCAGAGCGACTTGCATATATCATCTTTACACAGCTGAGCAATCGAGGGTTAAGGGCTTTGCTCAAGGGCCCAACAGTAGCAGTTTGGTTATAATGAGCCTTGAACCCCCAACCTTCAGATCAGTAAGACGGAGTCTTAACCACTGAGCCACCACTGCTTGAGCATCATCATCATCATTTACTGAACCATTTAATCGTACTATGGGCACGGGGAGGCCCAAGCCTATCTCAGCCAACTCCGGGCAAAGTGCTCGCCAGTCATCACACACAACCATCCACACTCACACCTAGGGGCAATTTTCTTTCTTGTGGGAGGAAACCAAAGTACCCAGAGGGAACCCAAGCGACATAGGAAACTCACACAGAAGAGCGGGACTAGAACCCAGGACGTTCTTGCTGTGATGCAGATGTGCTAACCACTACGCCACCGTGCCGCCAAGAAGGAACATATTTAGGTGTGATGGTCAGGTATCGGCAAACTCTTGGCAATGTAGAGTAAATCTAAGACTTAGAAATCTGAGCTCATCTTTTTTGGCTCTAGTTAAAGTAGGTTATTAATAAATAGATGAAGACATGGTTGTTGATTTCAAATGTGTCTTACATCTGCTCTGTGCCGTCATGGTAAAGGCTAAATAGGATGTGAGTAACAGCTATTCTCCCTCGGGCTCATCGTAATTCGCATGATACCTTACTAAATGCTGCCCTTGTTTTCTCTGCGAGCCGTAACTGCACATGGCACCGTCACACAGCATAGCTGCCTTTCATAGAAAATCCTAGCAAACACTTCTGCTAAGGTCAGCGTTGTCACATAGCCTTGGAATTTCCTGATGCTTGCTGTTTGACACCGCATTCGTACAAAAGCGAGAATTGTTTTAACATTGCTTGTATCTAAAAATACCAGATGGTATCACAGGGCATCTTGTTCTCTCCTAGTCACTCTGCATAGATATCCAAAGCCTGTGCCTTTTGGAAAGAGGCTTTTCTGACTTTGAGAGAGAGTGGCAGATGGGATTGGAGCGGTCTTTTTGGGGATAGTGGGCATATACAGGGAATGATTCAGGGCAGAATGTCAGAATGGGTTTGCTAGCTCTCCATTTTTAGATGTAGAACATGTGAGTGAAAGAGTTTGTACTAAATCTCAGTCTTCCTATGGAAACCAATGTTATAGTTTTCGCAACTACCGACTTTGGGTTATTGGGATCAAACATGCGCACTTGCAAACCATGCACAAAAAAATTAAAAGATTATTATTTTTTTGTCCTTTCATGCAAAAAAAAAATTAACTTTCAAGCGCTGGTAATAACATCTCAGACCAATCACCCTTACATTCTACACATATCTAAAAAACGTCTTACTTTTACCAGGAAAAAAATGTATATACCAATTTATGAAATAAAGATCATGCGGGCTAACTTGTACTGACATTAGCTTTCATTCATTCTTAGCATTTGGGGTAAACAATTCCTTTAAGAAATTAAAGACTACCCTTTTATTACCTTCTCTTTAATGGCCGGTCAGAGTCCACACACTCTGAGGTTTAACGGAAAAGGAATATTTCCTTAAACATCAAAGCATCTCATTTTGGTTGATCGACCTCGGGCAGATTATCAGAGAAACAGAAAGATGAAGCAGTCGCTTCTCTCAAAAGGAGTGCGCGTTTTTCAATCTGATTTTAATCTCTTCACTATTCATATACATATTCATATCTTATCCTTCGGCTACCACTCATAATCCTAGTCCCTAATGCTTTTAGAAATGTCTGGTAGCAATTTGCGTTTGCTTCAGAGCATGTTAACATGAAGCGAAGGAGGAGGAACACAAAACGATAAATGTAGGCAAAGTTGTTTGAGCTGTAGCTGGAGTTTCTGAAAGAGGTGATCAGATTATCACATTTTGAAGCTTTTCTCATAGAAATTGTACTTTTGTTGAAAGTGCATGGTTTTGTAATTAAACGAGCTCAAGCGAGCTCAATCTCCTACTCAATAAGCTTTTGCTATAAGATTGGTTCATAGCACTGATATTCCCTTTGAGTTTAGTTCATAAGATAGTAATTTTTGTTTCTTTTTTTTTTTTTTGCATTATTATATCATCTGTTTTTCTTTTATTACCTTCTTCCAATGGAAGTCTTTCTGTCTTTATTCATGAGTGTGAATGAGTCGAATGCATAGTAACACAACTCTGTCAATATCGACTGATCACCATTGCGTGTACTTAACATGTCTGCCAAGTCTGAAGAAATTCTGGGGGAAACTGGTGGAGGAGCTGATTTCAGAAGGGCGACACTGAGGGACATGGTGAAGCGTACTATCTCAAGGGTAATAACTCTGGTAAAATTAACCCAGTCATAATTATATGATAATATAGTCATCTCAAGTACGTATCCAACATGACTACCGAGTTTGAAAAAAGCTGTAGGAGGATTTGATTTCAGGAGGTTCCGGGACAGACGGTGCTATGACATAATTGCCCTTTGCTCCTTTGTCTGGTGTTGGATAAAATTAGTCATAATTTATTTCCAAACTTGGATAAACTCGGTTCTGTTAATCAGCCAATTAGTATCCAGGATGAACATTCCGTACACTGTGTGGCCAAAAGTTTGTGGACACCTGACCATAACACCTTTGTGTTTGCCGAACACTCCATCTCGGATCCAATTTGTTTTGTGCCGTATAATAAAACACTCTTCTAGGAAGGCTTACCACTAGATTCTGTAGATATCGAACATCTGCCTCATGAGAGTACTAAAAAACAAATGTACTGTCCTGCCTGGTTTTTAGAATGTATCTCAGTCTTCAGCTCAGCAGAACAAGCGTAATATTGTGGTTAACATCAGATATCATTGGCATTAAATATATATTACAGCCATTAGCTAACCGCATGCAATGGACTTAATACACCAAGTGTAACAGGAGACTGAAGGTCGTGTAGCAGAGTTTAAAGTGGTGTTTGTGTGGTTGTACAGAAACATATATTTGTTCTTCAATGATAATTCAAGGTATTTTTAAGAGCAAACTTATAGCAGGATGGTATGTCACCAGTCAGAACTTTTAGAACACTTCCATTTTGTCAGTTTTTATTAAAATTTATGCAGTTTGGAATGTTGGTGTTCTCAAAAATTGAGGGGGGGGAGGGGGTTAAAGAAGAAATCATAAAATTTTTTTTGTTTAACACAAATTAATCCAATTTCCTTTTTCTTTTTTTTTTTTTTACTTAACAAATTAGCCACTTTTTGCAGATAGTGCAGCTGAACATACTTGTGGCATTGCATAGTTTTGACTATTGTAATTTCTTTAATTTTAAAAGTGAATTGTAACTTTTCTTTAATTTGGAAATTAATTCCGCAAACTGCTGCAGAAGTTCCCACGAGTGTGTTGTGCTTGGTTCCTCTGCCATTCCATAATTTGAAGCCTATCATCTTGTTAGTTTCTTTTAGGTAGATTTGACATACTGGCTTATTGTTTATATACAGTAGTGTGAAAAAGTGTTTGCACCCATACTGGTTTCTTATTTTTATTTTTTTGCATGTTTGTCACTTTAAATGTGTCAGATATTCAAACAAATTTAAATATTAGTCAAAGACAACACAAGTAAACACAAAATGCAGTTTTTAAATGAAGGATTTTATTATTAAGGGAGAAAAAAAATCCAAACCTACATGGCCCTGTGTAAAAAACCTTCATTTAAAAACTGCATCTTGTGTTTACTTGTTGTCTTTGACTGATATTTAAATTTGTTTGATGATCTGAAACATTTAAGTGTGACAAAAAATGCAAAAAAGAAAAAAAAAAAGAAATCAGGAAGGGCGCAAACACTTTTCACACCACTGTATATATCATTTATATAATTTATATAGAGTTGAATGTCCCATTGCACTTTCATTGCAAACCTTGACTGCAGAAAGTTTTTAGGAGATGAGTACTGTGGATTGCAGCACTTCAGGACAAGAATAAACCTGAGCCTGGTGAGGCCTGAGACTTTTTTTCAACCTCCTGTGCTGAGTTTATCCTTACTTGGATTGTTAGTCAGATCGTTATTAGAAGCATTGAAAAACAGTTAAAACAGTTAAAACAGTTAAAACAGGAGTCGATGAGAGAATATTAAGCCTCAGTCTGTTTTTGTTCACTGCTAAAATGCAATTTTCAAATTAGATAAGATTTTTTTTTGTGTGTGATGTGGGTTAGGTGTATATTCAGATTACAGAATGTTAAGGTTTCGATAATTAGGACGTCAAAATCCTGAAGTACTTACTGAAACTTCTGATACACCAAAGACTGCAGTGGTACCTGGAAAGGTCACCATTCCAACTACAGTATTCTCTCCTCCTATACTGTATACCTGACGTGATTCATTACAGGCTTGATCACTGAGTGATGAGTTCGTGTCCATGTTTTAAGGTCTCGCTGTGGAACAGTTTGAGCTAGACTGCCTTCCTTGTATTTGTATTCCCATTCTTGAATCATTGCACATGTTGTACTTTTGCAACCTGGAACTGAAACAAGCTCGATTGGCATCCTGACATTTTCCTTTAATTTTGATGTTCAGCCGCCCAGTGACAAGCATGAATATCTTTCGGTTACTGATTTCCAATCAGCAGTATCACCATAATGTTTACTTAAATGATAGTTAAGGTGAGTAAAATTAAAACGATTCAGTACAAGTGTTCACTGTTCAATCACTGTTTCTTAAAGTGGCTTTAGATGAATGACTGTAAAACTGTGCAAGAGTTGTGTGTTTTTCTAAGGAAATAAAAAGGCTAAAATGAATGCGATGCCTTTTTATGCCTATGTTTAATGAGGAATAATTTGAATATCCAAGCTCACTTTTGGACTGCTCATTAATGTTTAATGAGGCAAAGCAGTACAAAGAGCAGAATGCCATTTGTAACTTCACATTGGTGTTTTCTTTTTTTTTCTTTTTCTTTTTTTTTTTTTTATTAAATTAACCATTCACTTGAGTGCTTCATAAAGACACAACTTTGAAGCACTTTAGATTGTGGGATTAATTATCTCCAGTTTTACATTGAACTCGGAATGAGTCTAATTTAGAAGGCCGTCAACTTTAATAAGCAGGAAAACAAAGGATAAATTGGGGAGTGGGCTGCCCCCCCCCCCAACACACACACACACACACACAAATGAACAACCAGATGATCTTTCAAGCTTGAGTTTTATTTAAGTATTACACTAACAAAAAAGGAAGAAAGATCAGCATGGGCTCAGTGCATGTAGTCATTGTTGTGGCATGCTCTAACTAACGTGGCACTTCCCAAGTTTCATCCAGACATTTGGACGTTGTGTACAGATATTCACAAACTGGTCCTGCTCAGAGCAACATTGCTCGCCAAAACTCAAGCTGCACAATGAGTTTGCAGGAGTGACGGCTTGAATAGATGCAACAGCTTCACACGTTAAAGGAAACTCATGTTTTTTTAACACCTTCACCATGTTTAAGAGCTATTCTGAGTAATAATCAGTGGTAGGACTTACTTATGGTTACCATCCAGACCCAGTGTCTCTCTTCTACAGCAGCACGTGCTGACCACGGCATCCGTCACACTGTTTAATCTGTTTTATATAAATACACGTACGTATGTATGTATGTATTTACTTACTTACTTACTTACTTACTTACTTATTTATTATTCATTCATCATTCATTCGTCGTTCATTTTGTGAACTGATTAATTCAGTCCTAATTAGGGTCGCAGGGAGGCTGACTCTGGGTGAGGACAGAGTACACTGTGGACAGCTCATCAGGCCATCGCAGGGCTTATTTATTTATTTATGTATGCATTTATTTATTCGTTCATCATTCATTCGTCGTTCGTTTTCTAAACCGCTTAATCCTAATAAGGGTCGCAGGGAGGCTAGCGCCCATCTCAGCCGACCTCTAAGCGAGGGTAGAGTAAACCCTGGACAGCTCGTCAGGCCATCGCAGAGCTTATTTATTTATTTATTGCATGTTCTTCTTTGGGAGAGTTTTTTTGGTGAGGTTTTTACAAGTTTGGATTTAAATGATTGAGGCTAAAATACATTTGTGAAAACATTTGGGTTCAGAATCACTTTCAGACCACAGTACCCATAAGAACTACTATTATTTGTAGGGAGGAATTTTTTTTTTTTTAAGAATGACACAGTATGATACAAGACTCAAAATCTAATGAATTTAAAAACATTTCTGCACCATCAAAAACTCTTTAATTTTATGTATTTTATTTATTTATTAAGTGTTCATACCACTTATTATGTGTAGGGTTGCGGGGAGGTTGGAACCCATCCCAGCCAACTGGGGGAGAAAGCGGGGTATGCCCTGAACAGCTCGCCAGACCATCGCAGGGCCAACACACACACACACAACCATTCACACTCACACCTGGGGAAGATTTGGAGCAGCCAATTAACATTTTGGGCATGTCTTTGGATTGTGGGATGAAACCAGAGTACCTGGCAGAAACCCATGCAAGCACAAATAGAAAATGCAAAATCCACTCAAAAACACCCATGCTGGGGAGAGGGCTCAAACCCTGCACCTTTTTGCTGTGAGGCAAAGGATCTAACCACTTTATTTTGTTTATTTTAACATTATTATTTTATCAGTATACTGGGTCACCCACTTAAATATTCACAAAAACATTTCTTGCCATTTTGTGCAACATTTTCTATTCCCACTCTCTTCAAGACTTACTATAACTTATATTTTATAATGGTAAATAATATTGAAATAATGATTCTTTGTGCTTCAAGTTACCCAAAGCACATAAATGATTTTCTATGCGAGTGGCACGACAAACTATTTCATTTTTCCCTTTAGATAATCATCCTGATGTTATTTTTCCTAAGCTCTATTCGTGATTTTATTGTCTTGGCAGTCATCAGTATAATTTCTATAATTAATGACAACCTGAATCGTGTTTCATAATTACTCAAGACAACACATCAGTGCATTAGCTCATATTAATAAATAATCCGCCCTAGAGTGGACTGGTTAGCTCGCCCATCAGGCAATGTAGCTGGGACCACTATCGACTGTCTTTGTTCGTGTCTAACAGTATGAGAGTGATATGGTTTCAGTCGATCATTAGACCCTTAAACAGCCTCCAAGGTGCCACTGGAGATATCCATCTTCGCTGGTCATCATGTTGAGCTCAAGTTTGGATGTCGTCCTGGATGTCGTCAGTCGTTCTAATGGTTAATTACTTTACTATACTCTCACAGAGCATGATTTATACTTATAGTGTACAACTGTTCACACTGGTAACACTGGTTTAGATGCATAATCATAGTCATAGTCATCAGTGAGTAATGTTTTAAGGACAAACCTAACATCTACACAATTTA
Source organism: Neosilurus hyrtlii (assembly GCA_028564935.1). Lineage (NCBI taxonomy): Eukaryota > Metazoa > Chordata > Actinopteri > Siluriformes > Plotosidae > Neosilurus > Neosilurus hyrtlii. Next base: position 7,431,330 of record JAOUQZ010000047.1, read on the forward strand.
GAAAACATCAGGCTTCATTTATTAAGCTGGTTATAAACAGGTGTTATGTGTAAATCTTTCATGCATAAGAGTTTACACAAGAAATTTGGTATTTCTGAATATCCTATGAATGTTTATATTCCATTACTGATTCCAAGGTTGGGGGTTCAAGCCCCACTATCACCGGGTGGTCACTGCTGTCCCCCCATGTGCAGCTAACTGGGTTATCAAAGGGTGGCCATGTCTCTCACTGTCTATGGTGAGAGGCATGTAAAAGAACCCTGCGTCTCACCCAAATGAGGATGGGTTTCCCTCCTGAGCCTGGTTCCTCTTAAGGTTTCCTCCTCGTGTCAACTGAGGAAGTTTTCCCTTGCCACTGCCGCCACGGGCTTGCTCATCAGGGATGTGTAGAGGGTTGTAGAAAATTAAGATTCCTCCTTAAATTAATTGTACTATGTATAGCTGCTTTGTGACAATGTCAATTCTAAAAAGTGCTATACAAATAAAACCAAATTGAATTGAAGAACCGTTACTGATTTCCGTCAAGAGTAGGCTGCATAGCCGTCAGCATGTTTCTGCCCTGCAATGGTCTGGCGAGCTGTCCAGGGTGTCCTCTGCCCTCACTCAGGGTAGGCTGAGATGGGCGCCAGCCTCCTCACTACCCTAATTAGGATTAAGCGGTTCAGAAAATGAATGATGAACGTTTCAGGAATTAATATTTGTATCCCACTCATGGTAATGAGTGTTAGTCTATTTAAATAAGACTAATTTAGCTATACACTTGTACTTTTTGATCACATGACACAGTTATAGAAGAAAGTTTTCTACAATCACATCATCTGGTGTCACCCAAGTGATGAAGGGATTCCCTCCTGAGTCTGGTTACTTTTAAGGGTTCTTCCTCATGTGGTCTCAGGACCTTTTTTTTCCCCCTCGCCGCTGTCGCCACATAGCTTACTCATTAGAGGTGTACTGAATATATACAGTGCATATGAAAACTGTACATGCTCTGTTATAAATGACAGGTTTTTGTGATGTAAAACATGAAACATGAACCTGTTTTCACCTTTAATGTGATTTACAATCTTGTACAAATAAATTCAAAATCAAATTGAATTCTTTTAAGGAAAACACATTAAAACTAGAAATAAACTAGTGTAAAAACAGAGTGCAAGATGCCTCTGCTGATATATTATCACTTAGCATAGATATAATGAAATGTCTCCCCCTAGTGAGTGTCAGTTAAACATTTTTTTTTCTTCAGATTTCATGATATATATATATATTTATTTATTTTTTCTTAAACATGATCCCCTGCATGGATCCCCTCTTAAATTTAATGGGTTCTCTCCAGGCCCAGGCCCCACCCCTCCACCAAGTTTACAAAAAATTATATTGGTAGCTTTTGTGTAATCCTGCTAACAGAAAAAAACAAAAAAATTCTAGTCATCCAAGTTTGATGAAAATCCTTTCAGTAGTTTTTGCATAATACTACTAACAGTCAAACAAACAAAGAAACAAACAAATGCTGGTGAATACGTAACCTCTGGAGCCAAGCAACGGAGTTAATTACATAATGTTGTTGCATAGGTGTGCATGCCGTCTTATTACCGGGGATGTGGCTGTCTTGAGAATTAATCAATCACATTCAAAGTCATGTGAAATAGTCACAGCCATCAGTTAAAAGCAACAAGAACTGACAGCCATCAGTTAAAGTAACTTTGTCTTTAAATAATGTTCACTTCTTTGTATTGTGCCATTTCTTTCTCCATTACTGATGACTGTTTGTATTGTGTTCCATGGGATATGTAATGCCTTGGAAATAATTTTGTACCCTCCTAACTTATACCTTTTACCAGTGCGATCCCTTTCATTATCTGTAAGCTTTTTGCAAATGATGACTTAAGTTAATGTTATGAAAATTCTCCTGAAAGAGCTGAACTTTATCTGGGGTTCATCAGAGTCACTTTAGTTGATGGCAGGTGTGTACAGGTGACTACAGAAGTTTGAATGTGATTGATTTATTATAAGAAGGGGTTCACACTCATGCAACCACATCATCATCATCATTATTATTATTATTAATCTGTTTTATTTAATGCATTCACACTGTGATGTATGAAATATGTTAACATGAAACGTACATCTAACACTCGGATGACACCCTCAACACAGTAAAGATATTGAGTGTGCAATGCTGCACTTTGTCCTAGATACCAGTCCTGGGCTTGACAAGGGTGTGATTGTGTGAAGTTTGCATGTTCCCCGCTGTGCTTGTGTGGGTTTCCTCCAGGCTTTCCAGTTTCCTTCCACAGTCAAAAGACATGCACACTTGGCTAATTTGTATTAATGTGAATGGTTGGATGTTTGGCTCTGTGCGGTGTACCCCGCTTTCGCCCAAAGTCAGCCGAGATAACCTCCAGCCTCCCCGTGACCCTAAAGCAGTTTGGCAAATGAATGTAAGAGTGCTTCTCACTTTTCATCCTTAGTGGTGGCAGACTTGGCACTTTCAACCTTTGTGAAAACCTTTATGACCAAAGACAGGGGACACACAGAAGTGAAGTAAATTTTAGAATTTTTATTATATAAAGAGCCTAGCAACAGGCTAGAAAATAGTTAAGCGGATGATGTGGTCTACTGGGGCGATAGTCAGCTGTGGTTAGTGAAATTCAGGTCTGTGTAAAGATTTCTGGTAAATACACAACTTGCAGTGGTTGAGTCGAGACGAGCAAACCTGTACAAATTTGCACACTATGAACGTAAGTATAGAGTGTGCATAGTGTACTACATAGAAGTACACTAACGTTTTCCTCATTATTTATTTATTTATTTAATGTTAGGCGCGTCAGTACTTTGCCCAAGCGGGTTCTATAGTAATTCAGATGTTACTCGAACCATTTCGGATGACAGAAAATGTGGCGGGTCTTCCCAGGCCTTAGAAAGTTGGTATTTATTTTAAAAGATGAGTCGGTGTCTGATCCTTCTTCCTTCCTGAATTCCTTCAGATTCGAATTTCTAAACTCTTGCGCTTTTTATTGGAAGCAATATCTCTTTCATTGTCCGATGCACATTTCTCGGTGCAAAGTGGGTGCTGCCAAATTTGTAATGTTAGGTATCTAAAAACTTGGAGTCATGTTTAGTGTATATGATTCACCTTTTCCGTTTTATTTCTGGAACGACTGAAGGATTTTTCAGCATTGTCATCCTGAATGTTGTGTTTTTGAAATGATGAGTTAAACGATCCGTGTCAAGGCAGGCGTTAACCTTAATACCAGCTGCTGTGTTGTTTCAGTGCTAGGAAAAGCCTTCCTGTAGGAAAAGTGTGTTGTTGCCTCAACGTCTAGTGTTACCAATGTCCGTGTGGGGAAAACAGGTTGGGTTTTGGACAAGGCTTTGAAAATGATACCTGAATGTGGTTCCCTGCTTCCACGACCTCAGATGTATCCATTAAGCCTGTATGGGTTGGATCGCTAAGAGCAGTTGTGGTGAAAGTCTTCCTAACTGAACACAGGGGGCTGCTGACTTTTACACTTGGCTTCATATTTCACTTCCCATTTACAGGCGTGTTGTAGGTTTGCTCGCTGCGGAGGATTCAATATCTCGACTAGTCCTTGTCATAAGTATAAACTGGGCCAAGTTTGCTGTTGTGCTCTAATTTTGGAGTATTTTTGATGTGCCATTTACAAAGTGACAAAATCATCAAGGCTTAACGAGAAACGCTATTAGCGTAATCCTAGGAAAAGCAGCGGAATAAAAAAATTCCAGTTCAGACCGTGAAACGAGAATATCGCAAACAGTAAAAGGAACTAAAACTCAGCCCTGCATGCTTAAAAGAGTGACCATGAAAAAGGAACTTATCCCAAATCTGAAATTTATTTCATCTGACAGCAATCTTAATTGTCCTTTGAGCTTACCAGAAGTTTCCACATTCCTTGTCTAATCCATGCAAGATTGACGGTGGTATCAGACCACAAAATGGCTTGCTAATATTGCTACATGTGCTTGCTTCTATATATCAAGTTTAGGATTGCTTAAGCTTAATGCCATTTTAATCTTCCATGGAGAAAAAGATTTTTGGCTGGTGGTGAAACACTTATGATTAGACGAGATGAGATGAGATCAGGAATCACTTTTTCGTTTTCTTTTCACTTCGTTATATTGTCTAGCACGTCTGGTCATGTATTGATAAATATTTGACTTTTCCTCAAGCATTCGGTCCAAGATTATCTCTGTTTAGATGGTGCTTGAGTGCACATTTTTACACCATGGGTATGATGTAAGGAAAAAGTTTAGAGTAGGTGATAAAGTATAAATACCATATTCATACAATAATGTACGATAACTGTATACTTTAAAAGATCACATAAAATGAGTTGGAGGGCCAGATTTGGCCTGTGGGCCTTGAGTTTGACACCTGTGTATTAATCAGTTTGTACTAGTACAATGTTATATATAATGTGTATGTGTGTGTGTGTGTGTGTGTGTGTGTGTGTGTGTCATGGGGATGGAGTCTGGTGAAGAAGTGGTAGGGATGTGGGGATGAGCGTCCACCAATGGGTTGATCACAAATAAACATTCTGTGTTTCAGTAAGAAGAGCCAAGGAGATAAAAGCAGGAAGTAGCACGGAAACCCGAGCTCAAGAGCCAAACTGAATTGTGTCAGTGTTTGTTTGTTTGTTTGTTTGTTTGTTTGCTTGTTTCTTGGAGAGTTAGAATGTGGTGACAAATGCTTAAAAAGCAGAAAAATCCCTTTAAGTTGTCCTGAGCCTACCTATCCATTCCTCATTTCTCCCACAACCCATGAGAATCTCACACTGTGTAATCATACAAAAGTTTCCCATGAGATGGATTTTTTTTCCCAGCATTTTTGGAAGGAGTCTCCGGTGTCAGTGCTTTGTAACAGTCAGAGGTAAAGCTGTGATATTTTTATTTTTATTCTTTTTTTTTTTCTGCCACTAGAAAGTCATTATGGCTTTACAGTTTGTGGCTCTTGTGTAACAATCTACATTTTCTGTTTTTAATTTTAAGAGAAAAAAAATGACAGCGATAAGAAAAATGCTTGTAACTTATATGCAAAAAGTAAGAGACTTTCACAAATGTCAAACAAGACCCATAGCGATAAACGTTTGAAAAGCATATGATGTTTAATAAATAACATCATCTTTAAATCATATCTTGTAGATAGGTTACGGCACTTATATAGCATGAATAGTCCCATGATTAAATTAGCTATTTTATTGCGAAACCCATTTCCATAAAGGTTTGAATTTTTTTCAGAAATGCAATAAAAACAAAAAATCCTTATTATTATTTGTTAATTCACATGACCTTCTATTTAACTGGAAAACGTACAGAGAAAAATTTTCAATGTTTTTATAACCATCTCTTGTCACTTGTTCAAGCAAAGTTTGAATTTAATGCCTGCAACACACTCACAAGCCATTGTCTGATTCGCCTTTTCATGATGTGCCATACATTTTCAATAAAAGACAGATCTGAGCTGGCAGCAAGCCAGTCAACCACATTATGAAACCACGCTGTTGTCTCATTGTCTGAATGAGGCCTGGTGCTGTCCTGCTGAAATAATCATGAACTTCCGAGGAAGAGATTTTGCCCTAATGATAAAATATGTCTCTCCACAATCCCAAAGTGTGCCTCCATGTCAGTGATACCTTCATGCACATAAAACTCACCCATGCTGTGGGCACTGATGCAGCCCCATAAAATCAGAGATGCAAATAACAACCAGGATGTCTGTTGTCATCTTTGGTACAGAGAACCGTTTTTTTTTTTGTTTTTTTGCTTAGAACAAGCTGAAATGTGGATTTATCTGACCACAGTACATTATCCCTTTCTAAATAGAACTAATGAATGGTTTCATTCTTAAAAAGTGCAATTTCAGATTACATTTTTCTTCTGAGTCAGATGGTTTCCTAAACTACTTTTGAGCCCATATGGCTATGTTTGACATGGTTGCATGATGGTTTCTCAAGCAGTGCTGCCTGAAGGCTCGAAGTTCAACTTTACCTTTACGCATTGAGATACGTCCGAATTCCCTTAATCTCTGTATCATGTACTGTAGATGCTTAAGGACCTAAATTTTCTGCAATTATGTATTGAGAAATGTTTCTTTTGAGCTCATTAAAAATTCTCCCATCAATTTTGACAGAAAGGGTTGAGGCACAACTCATCCTTGCTTTCGAACACTGAGCCTTTGGTGGACGCTACTTTTATACACAATCATGATACCTCACTTGCCACAAATTACCTTAAGATTAAATTACCTTATTTAAATATTCTGTAAACTTTTCCGTCTTGTTTTAACAGTCTCAATTTTTCTTGAGTGTGTTGCAGGCACCAAATTCTGACTTCGGTTATATTCACAAAATACAGTATCGTTTTGTACAATTTGTCAATTAATTAAAGGTTCACATAAGTTAACAAATTACAGATCTTACATTTTTATTGCATTTTAAAAAAATGTTCTTAATTTTTGTAAATGGGGTTGGTAAATAGCTTCACTCTGATTGGATGTCTTACTCTATAAGGTTTTTATATCATTCTAAAGCAGCTTTAGGAAAAAAGGCTTTCCAAAAAACTATTTGCAAACGTTCACAAATTACATCAGGAATAATATAAAATGAATATTTAGCTTGTTAATTATTAAAATAGTAATTATCTGCCAAAATGGTGTCCACTTCTCCGTTTCAAATATCACCATGACCATTTGTTTTGTGTTCACTGCTGTCTGTGCTTCTAAACTTTTTTTCAAAAAAAGTTTTGTCACTATGCTTAAATGACTAAAATATGAATAGACACACAAGTACAAAAATAATAAGTTCTTCCAAAACCTTTGTATATGTTAAATTCAACAATATGAAATGATTGATGAATGAGATCATTTGTATGCAAATTGGGAGTGGAATCATTTAAAGAATTACGTGCTATAGTAGTTAGCACGTCCGCTTCACAACAATGGGTTTGATTCCCAGGTCGGGCATTTCTGTGTGGAGTTTGCATGTTCTCACCGTGCTTGTGTGGGTTTCCTCTGGGTGGTGTGGTTTACTTCCACAGTCCAAAAACATGCACAGTAGGCTAATTGGCTGTTCCAAATCTCTCCTAGATGTGAATGTGAATATTGGTATGTGTGTTGGCCTTGCGTTGGTCTGGGGGGCTGTACAGGGTGTACCCTACTTTTGCCCAGAGATGGCTAAGATGATAGCCAGCCTCCCCGCAACCCTAATAAGGATAATGCGGCTTATATATATATATATATATATTCCGGGAGATACTAAGATCATGCAGGATGGAACAAAAAAAAAAAAAAGCTATGTGAGTCCAAGGTCTGATATTTCAGGAATGGACATAACCAAAATAACAAACCTCCAAAATCTGACTAAAATGTTATGAGACGGCCGCTGACATCCTTCTTGATTTGGAAAGTATTTTATTGCTTTCAATACAGTCAGCCTTGATAAAAAGCCTCCTATATGTCATTATAATGTTTTTTCAGCAGTTCACCATGGTAGGGTTAACCAAAACAAAGATACTGCCTAGACCGCATCCTCTTCTGATTTCAAATCTCATACAAATTCTGATATGAAACAATGAACACTGAAAAGATTTCAGATAAAGTTAATGGCATTGCATTACACCTCTGGCTAATACAACACCCTGTTTGAGTTGGGCTGAAAAGAAAAAACACAGACTCCTAATTTTGGAAGAAACAATTTGTTCACATGAATATTATTTTTATTATCATTATTATTTTGGTGTGTGTTTCTTTATAGCATAGTCAGCATTATTATGGACTTTGTAGACCCTTTGTAGTCACAAGGATGGTAAAACACAGCTGTGCCTATGATGCACTTTCAGAATATAAAGTGCATTACTGTATCTTTAAGTGTACAATAAAGTGTCATGTGGACAGTTACTTGTTTATACACTTTATAGTGCTTGGGAACATGTAGTCTAGGTACCTTTTTGGCCCTAAAATGGTACATATAATTACCTTGAGGCCCAGTAATGAGCCCTAGGGGTCTATTAGTGTTGATTGTACCTTGGTGACTCTATTCTACCCGTTTCTGACAGTGTGTGAATGTATTTTATAGTATAAAATAAATGACCACCTTCAATCCACTATTTTTTAATACAGGAGAAAGTTTCCTACTTGAATAACGTTCTTCCGACTTGACTTCTCTGTTGTCCAGTCTACGAGGGCGCCGCAGAGGTCCACTCCTTCTGGTTTAATTCCTGGTTTCTGTAGATAAAAGAGTAAATGAATACATTTAAATTCATATTTACATTTTGCCCGTATCAGATAAAATCTTGGTTAGAAAAAAGGAAATTGGCCCTCGTGCCGTGGAAGTGTAACATGAGCTGGTTGTGTCTGAATGAAAGAAATGTGAAGGTGACCACCTGTTATCTCTGTGTTATTAAAGAAAAATAAAAGAAAGCCTTCCACACTCTCCTGTTACACTGGAAATGGGTATATTTTCATTATCATGTGATTTTTACTTACATTTTCGTGGTTGCAAACTTCTAAAATGCATGTGAAAGTTTGCATTAGCCTGGTAGTTTCTTTCACTCTCGTGATAGTACGAAATTGTGAGAACAGGACATAGAGGTGTCAGTTCCAGTAAGGCAAGATGCCAGCAACAGTAACATTATACAGGTATTAAACTAACAGATCAGGTATAAACTAGTAAACGTCTGTATAAATTAAGGCTAGGCACATCAGCATATTATACTCATTTCATTTACATACATTAGACAGGCATCTGTTACATGAGCAGTACGTCCCAGTACATTTTATGCATTATACTTCTGCATTGAATGTTAATTTTATCTGACTTCAGCTCCATGTTTCACAGTACAATGACGCCCCTGGCTTATTTCCATGAGGAAGTTTGTGCTAACAATAGTGCATTTTAATGTTCATAGACTTACACTATGTTTGCCAGCTATTGTTAAGTTTCATTCCCCTTAAACAACTTTTCTTCCATTAGAACACCCCCCCCCCCCATACACACATACACTTTTTTCTATTAATATATTTCTCTACAGCATCAGTACATGAAAGTTGTAGTACTATATAACTAGCAGTGAAGACTCACTGTTTTTTTTCCCTCCCCCAATAGCTCATAGAGAACAAGGTAGAAAGAAGTGAGTTCTCAGTACTGGAGCCAGTAAGGTAATACGAACAGAACAGTGAGTGTGGGTGAGAGATTCCATGTGGGTGAACAGAGTGGGTTCTGTTTTAAATCACCCGTTTTATCCAATATCCACTGTAACTTTAAGTTCTATATGAAGAGACAGGGTTTCTGGTAACACTTACAGCTCCAGTCTAAGGACTGAAATACAAAACACATACGAGCACGAACACGCAAATAAATACTGAATTATTCAGCTTTTTTTCATCAAGGTTGTTAGAAGTTCAGTGTCTATTGGATTTACTGAATGTGTTCTGAATCTAGTGATGGTGCTGTGTGTATATGTGTGTAGACGCTTGCTGATCATGACCTTACCAAACTGGCCATCGCTTCTTGTTTGCTTTCCTTGTAAAAATGCAGCTCATTTGATGAAAGGACAACCCAGGCTAATGTCCAGTTTTTCCTGCAGAGGAATTTTTTATTGATCAGTGCACTTATTAAACAAAAGACAGTGATCATTTCTGAGACAGCACTTATAAAGTACATATAAAAAAACAACACACACACATATATATATATATATATATATATATATATATATATATATATATATATATATATATA
>JAOUQZ010000047.1:7445548-7461406 GCA_028564935.1 Neosilurus hyrtlii
CCTCGCCCAGAGTCGGCTGAGATGGGTGCCAGCCTCCCCGCAACCCTAATTAGGAATAAGCGGTTCAGAAAATGAATTAATGAATGTTATTTGTCTAATTTTGCCGTTTATAATGTGTCTGTCACCCAAGTAATATAATGTGAAACAACCTATTTAAATTAAATGTAACCTTTAAATATTTAACAATATTTAAAGATTTTCTGTTAAGATGATGATACTGTACACATTTTCAAATTTCAGAAATGCTGAAAACCCTGATTTTAAGAAGTTACAGACACGTCCCATACCACTTTTATTTGAAGGTGTTTTTGTTTATATGCCTGTAGTGCGTTTTTATGTCTTCACCTCTCTAAACAGAGCAGAGTATACATGTCTTGTTACTCATGTGTAATTGGACACACTACTGGCACTTGCTGAATATTCTTATGATGAAAACACTCAATCTTAACCATCACCTGAGTCCATTTACTCTCAGTGTTATTGGTATTGTGGATGTCTCTTAAGAAGGCAGAAGGTAAAATCATATTCAAATAAATTCTAATCATTTTCACAAATATGAATATATCATAGTATTTAGTTTTTTTTTAAAGTAATGGATATTTTAACCTGTGTCAACAGTGCACTCTTGTCTCTTTGTGTATTATTCAGACATGGCAAACAAGTAGATTAGTAGGTCTTGACTCACTTCCTTGTGTCATGTGTTTACGATGTCAAGTCAGCTTCCTGAAATGGCTTGCGTCATTGCAACAACAGACCTCAGAGACAGAGCATCTAGCAGTTTTCACTACTTTCTGCTAGCTTTTCGATAACACAAAAATCGATAAAATTGTCTGTGGAGAGCTGGGACATTTAAATACAATGGTAACATGTAACAATGTCAAAGATAATAATGGAGGGCATCATTTATCATAGTTTACATTGATATATATATATATATATATAAATGAAATAAATTAACCCCTGTCTTTATTGCATATTTATTGAATTGTACACGTATAACTAAAGGAAGTGATTGCTTAATACACATAAATAAGGAAGTTTAACATGAAAACATTACAAAACAAAAGTTACCAAAGTAAACAGTACTTTAAATGATTAAATTTCTCGTTTATTATTTTTCTTATAGGCAGTGTTTGGGAAGCCATTATGCAGATATACACACCAACAGTCATAAAATTTTCATCAAGTAGCTAGCTCAGCTACAAGCTGTTTTGAAAAAGTATGTTTAACTACAGTGAAGCTACTTCCTCAGTTAAGTAATGGATGTAGAATACATATGAAGGTTGTGTAGGTACAAAAGTGAGAAAGCAACAGTTTGAATCATCAGCACTTTCTGACATCCTGGGACTTTGGGTTTAAAGGTGCTGTAGTACCAAAAATAAATGGAAAATTATTATTATTATTATTATCAATAATAATAATAATAATAATAATAATAATAATAATAATAATAATAATAATAATAATAATAGTAGTAGTAGTAGTAATTCCCATGCAATGGCCTGGTGAGCTGTCCAGGGTGTATTTTGCCCTCGCCCAGAGTCAGTTGAGATGGGCGCCAGCCTCCCTGTGTCTCTAATTAGGATTAAGCGGTTCAGAAAATGAATTAATGAACAGATAATTAAAAAAAATAATAGTAATAATCATAATAATCATAATAATAATAATAATAATTGTTATTATTATTATTATTATTGTTTATTGTTATTATTTAAAAAAAAAACAATTTTAGTAATTTTTAAAATAAATAATAAAAATCATAATTGTCAGCAAAGGTGCTTTTAGTGGCTGAGAATTTTTTTAGGGGAAACAGTGTTACTGTATGGAGTGCTTGTCTGTGATTGGATAGGTCTCTTGTCAGTCTGTTCAGAAAGAATAAACATGGCTAAACTTGGAATGTGTCCAGTACAGCAGGTTCATTTTTCTGAGACCAAAAAAACTAAGCTGGTCTTTGAATACAATTAAAAAAAGTAATACCAGAATAAATACTGGCAGTTATTTTGTAAGATGGGCGCTGACACAACCTTCCTCAAAAATCACTGACTAATATTTTTATATTCAGCAATATATACATACTTTGTAGTATACAACTTCTATTGTGTAGAATATACAGCTGCACATATCTGCACTCTGTGGGGCCAGTGGTGTAATAATAAGGGTACTGGGCTTACATTGAATTCATGAGTTTGAATCCCACCATGCCAAAGTTGTCCTTGCTAATACTCGCTCTAATTAGCATGCTAACGCTCAAAAAGGAAGTCGTTTTACATGTAATTAAATAGAGTTACATGAACACGGTTGTTTTTTTTTTTGTCTTTTTACACCCTTCATGTTTCAAACTGAATTTTCAAACTCCTGAATAAAATCAAATGCAGCATTTCCACCCAAACTGAGGATAAAACCTGGGCTGCTGGTGTAGTGAGAGCACATTTCCCATTGTCTTATTACACCACACATTTAATTAAGTCAAATATTATTAATGATATTTCTAATTACTACTAACAAAACTTATCATTAATAATTGGATCATGTTAATACTGCGTGAACCCATCAGGTTCACTCAACATAATTGAAACCCACAATTAAAGTCTGAAACTTGGTGTAGGAGAGGAGAAGTTTGGATAAATTCTGAGGAGCAAGGGCATGGAGGGATTTGTCGGTGAGGAGGTGGTTTTAATAGGTAAAGCCAGACTTAAGCAGGAGCCAGTTGAAAATGTTCAGAACATTAAATTCTGAAATAGTCTGAAGGTAAATATAGAGATAACCATGTAGGTTATGTTGTTAGGTTAACTTACCACAAATTACTGTCTCACTCACTTATTTGTCGAACCACTTAATCCTACTAGGTTCACGGGCTGACACTGGACGAAGTTGGGGTACAACCATTTACACTCGCATCCACACTTAGAGCAAATTTGGAACAGCCACTTAGCCTCATGTGCATGTCTTTGTACTGTGCGAGGAAACTGAAATACCCGGCAAAAACCCACACACGAACGAGGAGGACATGCAAACTCCACACCAAACCACTGGAGCCTGAGAAACAAACCCAAGAGGCAGAAGTGCTAGCCAATACACCACCATCCAACAAACAAAGTAAACAAAGTACTGGTAGTTACAGAAACACTCAAGATGAATCTTTCACTTATTTCTGTATTAGTTTCATTTTATATATATATATATATATATATACACACATGTATGTATGTGTAAATATCCCAGGAAATATAGGTTGGAGGTGCAATAATAGAGGTTCAGTAATTAGTTAGCTGAGAAAAAGTGTATGGAGGGAATTTTAAATCCCCTGATGAGTGGGCAACCACGAAACAGGCTATATATTTTCTTTTACTCAGCAAACTCATTATTGAACCTGTTCCTAGTGGCTCTCTAATTGGATATTTTACACCCAGTAAACATTACACTTTTGCTGTTAGTTCATCAGTTCTTCAGTAGTTACTGAGTAATTCATTCGTAATAATGGAGGAATAATATGCTGTAAAATAAATAACAAGACAGGACCTTAAACAGGACCTTTAAATATTATTATTATTATTATTATTATTATTATTATTATTGTGTCCATGCTAAAGGCAATATAACTTATCATAGCGTATATAACTTTTGATAAACAGAAACACTGAAATACAAATATCCAAAAACTACATTTTTCAGCGTTCATGTTTGACCAAGTGCATCATATGATATGTTTATTTCTCCACTTACGGAAAGTTTGCAGTTTAAAATGTGAGGAAACCCTGAGACCTTACAACCGCAAAGCACACACACACAAATCCTACTCCGTTGCTACGTAGTAACAGTTCAGTCTCTGAAACAACAGGAAATAAATAAATCACTTGAAAAAAAAAAGGGGTACCGGAAATAAAGTGCCAGCCGATCACAGTCTTGTGCCCATTTAAGTAAAAGTTTTAATGGCTGCTGAATGCTGTGTACTGCAAATTATTGCAATGTATTTTCCTCATGAACACTTTTTATATGTTACCTCACATTTTAGGATTACACTGCAATACACTGATATGAAGCACAAACCCTAGCAAAAGGTTTTTAAAAAAAAATGTCAGATTAAAATTTAAAAATATATATTTATTACTTTAATTATTGCAGATGCTCTATTGTGATATTTAAGCTGAAATATCTTTAACGTAATGAATCCTAATAATATTTGCGGATCAATATTTTCTGGCGATTAAACCAGCCTGAAGTACCCAGGAAGGCCTGGAGAAAAAAAATCAAATCTAAAATCTAACTACTACTGATGTCTCCATTAGTCACTTTGTTCACAATCCATCCAGAAGAAAGGTTATAATAATGAAGTGTGATAAAATCGGTCCTTACCTGCTCATCTGTTAATATGGCCTCTCGGTGCTGTCTTTAGATAATTCCGTGGCAAGAGATGGTGGGACAGTAAAAGAGAAGAATGTATGTGAGAGCGAGTCTCATTTAGAGGAAGTGCGATTGTCTCACGTGGTAGGTGCCGACTTTTTCACTCCCTGTAAGTCTCAGTGCAGACATGATGCTTCACCACTTCCTGAGGCTTACACCAACTTTTTATTCTCTCAAGATGGCTGCAGTCAGAGATATACCAATGAGGTTGTTTAATTATTAAGAACCCTGTCTTACCCTGTACACATTATTTTGATGAAATTGAATCAAATAGGTTTGGGGGAATTGGTCAGCAAAGAAAAGTAGTTCAAGAAGAGCAGTAAAATTATCTTACATCAGTATAGCACTGAAAATACTATATATTTAAATATATATAATATTATGCTCAATTTAAATATATAATATTATCCTCAGTGTAGTGCATCTGTTACGAGTAAGGACTTTGTGTTTAATCTGTAAGTATAGCATCGACCAGGAAAATAATAAAAAATAAAGTGTTACACAAGAACATATGAACATATTTTCATTATCAGGTGGTTTTTGCTTACATTGTCAAAGTTACAATCTACTAAAATCTGTTTGATAGTTTACACCAGTTTGAAAAGGCTGCTGTTTCACTCTCGCGATTGTGCAAAATAGCGAGAATACAATGTGAATCTGTCAGTTCATATAAGGCAAGATAAAGTCAAAAATAAGCGTAGTGATTATAAGAGTAGGGATCAGATATTAAACTAACAAATCAGATATAAAGTAGTGATTTTCTGAAAAAAATTAAACTAGGAACATCTCCACATAATACTAGCCATGCATCAGACAGACATCGGCTCATTTATATGAACAAATAGTATAACTTGCTGTTATTCTTATGCAAATTTGCCACCTGTGTGCAGATGAGATTTTTTTTTATTAATATTGTTTGTAATAACAGTAGAGTGTTTTAATGTACAAAGATGTATGACTGTATGAAAACTTTGATTAAGTTTGGATTTATATAAGTTCCATTTAAGAAATATACATTTATTGATTTATTTATTTATCTACTTGCTTACTTACTTATTTTGCTAATTTACCCATAAGAGTAGATTTGTTACCAGCAGCAGAATCCGTATTGAAGTTCTTGTTTGTTTGATTTTTATATTTTTATTTATTTATTTTTATATTTTTTTAATAGTTTCATTTAATTCATGGAATGGCTGTAAGAGTTCATTCCTAATATTTCTTACATGATAAGGTAAGGTAAGTCTGTTGGGCTTTTACACCTGAGCCTAGTGGCCCATCAGGCCGGTGCTTATCCCCGGTTTCCATAGCATGAAGTGACTAGAAGTTCAACTCCTGGATGGGACGCTAGTCCATCGCAGGTTACCTACCCAGTATTTTTACTGGTACCCATTTATACAGCAGGGTGGACAGAAGCACACTTGTGGTTAAGACCTTGCCCAGGGGTCTTAGCATGGTGGGGGTCTAACAGGGATTCGAAATCATGACCTCTTGATCATGAGCCCTGCACCCTAATCACTATGCCACCGGCTTAAATAAGACTTTAATTTACCAGAACATAAACAGCATTATCTCAGAAGGGATTTATTGCAGAATGATGTCCAGTGCACTGTACATTATCCGATCAATGACACGGCTATTGTAATCAATGTAGGAACTATAGGAAAAATATTGATCTAAAATGATTTTGATGTTTCCACTAATAATACTTACACCATCGTCAGGTTTAAAAACCAAACAAGCTCACTGACACAATGGGGATTAAAGTGATTGTTCAAACAGTTTAGCTCTTATAGAGTCACTCTGGTCATTTAGATCTGGTTTCAAGTCTGCAATTTGCAACATTCGAAAAACAAAGCAGTCAAACTTAATTCTGCATTGCTTAAGGATCTTAAGATGGAAACCTTGAACCAGAGGTGATGTCATGATCTTCCCTTGTAATGGAACTAGAGTGTTGTTTGTGCTCATTAATACATCGGTGTGAGTGCCTGCAGGTTTAGCCAATATAGCTTGAATCACAAAAAACACATTCCTGTTTGTCAATGACATTCTGTTGGCTAATTACGGAAGGATCTCTCTCTCATTATTATCAGACTTTCTCCAACTTTCTACTGGCGAAAACAAGTGGGCGATTTTTTTTAATTGAAAAGCTGAGATGTCCTCATTGTGTCAATGTCTTTGTTTGTTTTTTGAACCAGACGATGGGGTTAGTAGCACTGAAGCATTGTTCATCTTTTTTAAAGCTTCTGATAAAATGTATATATCACCTGCTACTTAGCAACAATCTCTTAGAAAGAAATACCAATGCTGAATGCTGTAATTGACCAATCAGGTTTGAGTACTCAAATGCGCCAAGTACGAAGGTTTAAGTTTTGTCTTATTATCAATTCTCCTGTTTCACTGTTATTAATTCTGATTGTTACGGTATCAATATAGAGTATAGCTGACCGTGTTCTTCACTAGTGAATAATTTGTAGTGAAATAGTTTTATTAGTTTTGAATTGGTGATTTGTTCTGAAATCTTTGTGCAGCTTTCAGATATTCTATACATCATGAACGCTTTTGAAGCTGAGATAAATATAACACCAAGGAACCCCAGCATTCTGTGCTTTACAGGAAGCAAAAAAAAAAAAAGCAATTGTGCTGGCAGTATAAGACATTCACATCCGTTGTGTTTAAAAATATTGAATCATGCACTTACCTTCTGTTGATCCAGGAAACAGTGGTGGAGTTACCATGATTACAAATGACTTCCATGTTGCAGGGGAGTGAGCACATTATCCTCCTTTCACCGTTAGATTTGGAAGCTTGGCTGAAGGTTACTGAAAGTGTTTGGCATAATGTTTGCTTATTCTGACTCAAAAAAGACGAAGAACGTTTTGCAGATGTTTCTTTTGAACAGCATTTACACCCTTGTCTCATTTTTTTTATTTTGTAGTACACCCCTCCCCTCTCTATTTTGTTGATACAGTGGATATGTAAAAAGTCTATCATGCCAGATTTTACACCAGGGTCAATTCATGCAAGATTTTATTCCATCTTACTTATGATGAAAATTACTTTAATATAGCAAGAAAACACACTTCAAGTGGGAAAACAAACAATATTATTACAAACAGTAACATAAACTAAATAACAATAAATACTCTAACCGGGTTGCACAATGCTCATAGCTATATATATATATATATAATGGGTAATGTGACTGTAGGGCATGTCAGAATTAACCAATCACATTCAATCTTTCAAAAAAAAAAAATGATACACCTGCTATAAATGAAGTGAGGTTGGCTGATTAAAAAATAAAGAATGGCTATTTATATATGACCTTCTTGGTATCTTCTTGAATTTCATCTGACTCCTAAAGCTGTGATCTACAAAGAGCTATGAATGCATCCATGTGTCGTTATTGTATCAAGCAGGAGAGAAAAATAAAATCATTTCCAAACCATTTGCTGTACCATGGAGCCCTGGGGTTTCCATCAACCAACAAGGGGAGAAAATGATGCACCACAGTGATATTCTCAAAGATAGTATAAATAGTATTAATAAACAGTAGTTTAGGTCTCCTATGAGGTGTGGATTGGGGGCAGGGCTTACTAGGATACATTAAAGGTGTGTCCTCTACCGGTGCTCGCAATAGCCAAGTCAGAGTATATTTTGTGCTAGTATAATTAAGATTAAAATTGAAAGAGTAATTTAGTGGTGTCTGTTTTCTGCTTGCTCGCTTGGGGTTATCAGCTCTATTAAAGGGGCAGTGATATGGTTGTTTGAAGAAATCAAACAAGGCGTAATCTTTCATGTAGATGGAAATTTGATTTATAAAGCATACTAGACATGATCAGGATTCCTCCATTAGGTTTGTTTTAGTGGTTTGCAATGCAGTCTCAATCTTTGAAAACTGTTCAGTGCAACAAGATTTCAAAAAGTCCATGTTGCAATCCATTTCCGTCTACGTAATATTGATCTTCTTTTGAATTGCGAACTGAAAGGCTATGCAACAAATATGGACACTCATGGAATTCTTTTAATCCTACTTATGTAAACTCATTAGCCCCTAATGATTAGCTCCTGCTATTATTCCGGGGGCAAGCCAGGGCCATTTCAAGCCTACCGAAGTCTTATAGCCTGAGACTTCAAGCTGTGGCAGAAACTACTTTGCATTTCTAATATTGTGTTATACCCCTGCAGATTCCATGCACATAACATTATATGCTGCACAATCACGAAGAGAAATTCAGTTACACACAGCATGGGTTATCATAAATAAATAATCAGAGCACACAAAAACAAGTACCTCAATCAACTATTTACATAAAGAGCCCACATACACTACTGTATGACCAGAAAAAGAGCAAAGGTAAGTGGTAAGCCAGAACTACTTTAGAACGAAAGAACTAGATGGTCAGCTTGAATCGTGCAATGGCAGCACAATCTCCAGATTTAAACCCCGTCGAACTGGTTTAGGATGCAATGGACAGAAGGGAGAAGGTTAAAGCAACTAACAAGTGCAACACATTTCTGGAAACTTCTGCAACAGTGTAAGGAAGATCTTCAAGAGGAATATTTGATGTCTGTCATCAATGCCACCAGTGTGTTTAACTGTAATATCTGTGTGCTACTTTGATGAGTCAACAATTTAGATTGTGTTCAAAAAAGAACAATTCCACAGCTTCTTTCTTTACCTACAACTGTTTTTTAATGTTTTGATTTCAGAGTACATTGAGACTAAAACTTTTGACCGGCAGTGTATAACTCATAAGCAAGTCTATACAACATTATGGAGTTCTGGTCTAAAACTTGCATTCTGCCTAAAACAGAGGTGAAAGGCTGTTTCTAGCATATAAGTTATACAGAGTTTTATTTTCTTACATATTTTCTTTTCTTTTCTTACATTTTGTGAACAAGCTTTAACATGGAAACTAAAGCAAACACAGTTTAATCTCTGACAAATGTTCTGCTAAATCATTTTCACTATTTAGCTTGAACAATAAATTATAGCTTAAATCCTCACTAACTGAAATGGTATAAACCCTTCCTTGACACTTCCTTCTGCACTGGTTAGCCTTGTCAGGCCCATGGGTAATTGTGGGGTAAAGTTTTCCCCACAGCAGCCCAAATTAGGTGTGATCGAGCCCCAGAAGTGACAGTGGAAACAGTAATGGCTGTGGATAAGCACCTGGTTTAGCTTGATAGTGGGATTGTGGGTACTGGCCTCATTCCTGACCAGACTGCAGACATATGCCTCTAACGTATCTCTGATCTCATATCTCTTGGACCCAGAAGATATTCCCAGTCCAGAGGTTACCCCTGTTGTCCCTGTTCTAATCGGGGTGGGGTGGGGTGGGGTGGGGGTCTGGGAGGAGGTGGGCTCTGGAATTGCCTTTCATTTCATTACTTCCTTTTCCCATCACTTTCTTGACTTTTTGGACACAATCCTCAGTCTTTACCCTACTGACAATATCCCTCTCGTTCTCCTTGAAGACGTCCCCTTTGACAACTCCAGTACTTTTGTCTCCATCCTCTTCCGAATTCCTTCTCGCTGACATTCAACAATATTCAACAACTGCTCGGCAAACTCATTTGACCTCTGTAACTCTGTAATATAGAAGCACTATAAACTCATTTTCAACCATCCCAAGTTCTCCCATCCATCCAATTGCTATTTTTCCTCCACTTGTTTCCTGTTTTCTCTGTCTTGGCACTGTATTGAACTTCCCCTAGATGTCCGATGAGCTGCATGTCTTCAAATGACGACTAAAGACCAATCATTTTGAAGGTGCTTGGATTAGTCATTTCATTCTCACCCACTCATTTACCAAACTGATTAATCCTATTAGGGTCACCGGTAGGCTGGATCCTATCTCAGCCAACATTAAGAGAGGGCGGGGCACACCCTGAACAGTTCGCCAGACCATCGCAGGGACAACACACACACCCATTCACACTCACACATGGGGCAAATTGGAACAGCCAATTAGCCTGTTGTGCTTGTCTTAGGACTGTGGGAGGAAACTAGAGTACCCAAAGAAAACCCATGCAAGCTCGGGGGTGTTTATGCAAACTCCACACAGAAACACCCTCACCGAGCCTGGGATTCGATATTCTAACCAAGTAGAAAAATTACATTAAAAAAAATCTTTGTGCATGCTTTTCTATTGTATCACCTGCCAACAGAGTTTTACACTGATAGTATTTTTAGCCAACGGTCCTAGTGAATTAGAGTAATCAGAATGTATTCTCTGATGGAGACTTAAAAGGCCTTATGTAAGTTGTTTTGGAAAAGAGACTCTGCCAAATGCTGTAAATGTAAACAGGATTCCCCTCCAAAATACATGAAAGGACAAGAAGAACACTTATTAGAGAGGCTGCCAAGAGACCTACAGCAACATTATGGGAGCTGCAGGAATATCTGCCAAGTATTGGTCTCTGCCTGCATCTGAAAACCAGCTCTCGTTTTCCTGGGAACGTCTGGGTTGTGGATTGACAGAAGCTGTTTCTCACAAAAGTTTGATAGATCTGAAGCATTTTTGCAAGGAAGCACGGAATAAAATTGGCAAATCAAGATGTGCTAAGTTGTTTGATTCTTATTCTTTTTCACATTGAAAGTGGAAAAATATCTGATATTAATTATCTTGGTTTCATTTTCTTGGTTACATAAAAAACTGGCTTCTAACAAGGTGTGGCAATTTTTTTAAATTTAAATTTAATCTCAGAAAATACAGATACACTGCTCATTTCCTCAGGTGGCACTGTGGTGTAGTAGTTAGCACGTCCGCCTCACATCAAGAACGTCCTTGGTTCGAGTCCCAGGCTCAGGTGTTTCTCTGTGGAGGTTGCTTGTTTTCCCCAGGCTTGCGTGAGTTTACTCCAGGTTTAGAGTCCAAAGACATGCACATTAGGCTGTTCCAGATTGCCCCTAGGTGAGGATGTGTGTGTTTGTCCTGTGATGCTCTGGTGAGCTGTTCAGGGTGTACCCCCTGCCTTTGCCTTGTGGATGGATGTAGCTTCCCCGCAATTGATTGAGCAGTTTGGGCTATATTTTAATGATGGATCTCAAGCATATTGATCAAGCGGATTTCCAAATCCACTTTTGTTAGTTTAATAGTGAAAAAAGCTGTTGCGGCACCAGTTGTTTGGTTTGAAATTGTTCGGCTCTTAAGTTATCACTGATGTCTTGGGTGTAACATGCAACAAATCAGCCAGAGTGTCATCTCACATTCCCTTTAAAAGCCAGATATGCTTTGAATGGCTATGATTGCTATGAAATTGTTGCTACCTATGCTAGCTACAGCAGAATTTTACCAAAGTTTCCTAATCTTCTATGTGTGTGTGTGTGTAACAAGCAGACTAGATTTGCATTGTGCACCTGCCTATGTACGCACAAATGGCTATCTTGAAAAGCTACCCTTAACACCCTTAAAAAACAGTGATATTCTAAGCCATGGACTTCAGACTTCACGTGTTTGCTGGTCACTTGCACCCCAAGATAGCAATGAGGATTTAAGATTTAAGGATCAACCCACCCATTGGCTCTCAGATGGACACATGTGCAATTGCTATTTAAATGTGGGCACTGACCGGAAAATGAGAACTGTGTCAGTCTCAAACTAGCAAAGACACTTGGGTCGTACTTTGCGCTAATTTGTAAAAACCTCTTTAGTTCCTTTTCAGAAGCTCTGGAGAAGTTCCATGTGGGAACCGCAGTACATGCTGTTTAATTCTGTGTATTCACCTAAAACCTTGTCTGAAACCCCCATGGAGCAGAAATATTTAGACATCATGTGAAGATAGCCAATAACTCAGCTGGTAGAACATCTCAGGGAAGTTCATTCCACCACCCGGGTGCTAGAATTGAGAGAAGTTTGCCTTGCTACTACCTTGAGCGATTAGGGAACCAATCGAGCAGTGCTAGAGGATCAGAGAGCGCATGCTGCAGTGCAGGGTGTGATAAGAGCTTTAAGGTAGGTTAACAAACAGGTTGTGCACCTGCGTTCTGGATCAGCTGTGGACATGGACCTACCAGGAGTGAGTCGCAGTCGTATAATCATGAACTGACACGGGAGTAAACAAGCATGTGAGTGGCTTGTGTGAAAGGAAGTGGATGAATGCTTCTAAAGGTAAGCTCACGTGATACCCATTTGCCCCAATCATATTCCAATGGTACAAATGGAAAAGAAATGGTATACAGCAGAAAACACTCGAGGACAGAGAAATTTTATGTATGTATGTATGTATTTATTTATTTACTTACTTACTTAGTGTGTGTTTGGAGTACATAGGGAAAACATAGGA
This sequence comes from Neosilurus hyrtlii, assembly GCA_028564935.1. Classification (NCBI taxonomy): domain Eukaryota; kingdom Metazoa; phylum Chordata; class Actinopteri; order Siluriformes; family Plotosidae; genus Neosilurus; species Neosilurus hyrtlii. Next base: position 7,458,242 of record JAOUQZ010000047.1, read on the forward strand.
AAAAACTGAACATCGGTAATGATCAGCGTAACAATGGTATAAAATTTGGAATTTTTTTTTTTTAATTACATTAAATACATCAGAGCAAAAGTAACATGGGTATAGATTGCAATCACATCACATGAAACTTCAAAATAACATTGGATGAAGCATCGGCTAATAACCTGAGTACACTGATACATAACGGAACAAAATCAGCCGAGACATCGGCATAGCATTAGAATAATATCGGAATATGATCGGCTCAAATCGGGATCATGATCTGTATCAAGTGACTGCACCTAAAAAATGTAAAGGAGAAATCAACATGAGTGTCACATTAGCAGTGTGAGAGGAAAGGGATTGTTCATGGTTGAATTTCCAGAAGAAAAATGGGACAGAAAAAAGGTTTAGAAGAAAGAGATTAGAGGAGTTTCATGTATGAAAACCGTGAGGAAAGAAAACTGTCTGAGACTGGCTCCATTACCAGAATGTAAAGAGGTCAGGGCCTGGATGAGAGGATACAGGAGGATGCTACAAAGGATATAACGGTATAGAGTTGAGGTTTCAGCAAGTTCGAGAAAAATAATACCTTGTTTTAAGCAGGTCAAGCAGGATGATGGTGAAGGAGAGCAAGTGATGATAGTGGATGTGTAGTGGGTTGACATTGATTTCTCTAGCTGAAGAGGGTTGGCTGAAAACCACGTCCTGGGCATTTCCTTCCTTGTGTGTGAGAGGACTGTCAGAGGGTAGGTTGAAGTCTCCAAGGACAGTGAGAGTGGTGTGGACAGTAGGAAACAGAGGAGTGTGCCCATTTCTTCATGAAGGTCTCTTAAGGGACCAAAAGGGCAGTAGATAATAATGAGGAGAAGGTTGATTGGAAAGATAACTGTTACTGAATCGGATTTTAAAGGATTGAAATTGGAACAACACTTGACCTGTAACAACACCCCTGCCAGTTTCTCTGCCGGCGGAGTGTGAGAAAAAGCATGAGCAGAGGATTAAGCAGCAGGTAGTTGAGTGCTATGGTGAAATGCAGGTCTCAGTTAGTGCCAGAAAGTCAAGAGAGTAATGGAAGCTAAAGCTGAGGTGAAATCAGGTTTCTTTACCGCAGACTGGCAGTTCCATCGTCCAGCTACCATCACTGTCTGAGACAGGGACAAATGTGGAGGGTAGATCAGGTTAAGAGTTTTTCACCTTCTGGTTTAGGTCTGAGAAGGCAGTCTGTGAGATGTGACAGACTGGGGAGATAGATGTCTGGTCAGTAGTGAGGTCAGTGAGTTCACATAGGACTGAAAAAGACTGATACACTGAAGTGAACAAAAAGAGGTGTTAAAAAAAACCCTAACTGTGCACTTTCTATCTAAATTTATGTTTCTGATCACTTCAAGCACTAGGGTCTGTATCAGACAACCTACATTATTATATACTCACCAGGAATGGCGTGATCTGACTGTGTCACTCATAAATCTTTATTCTGGATAGATAATGAACCAATATGTCAGATCCTTACAGTTTGTCACAAGCAATCAAACAGGCAGCATCAACATCAGCATGCTTCCCACCCATCAAGTATCGCCTTCCCTATCACACGACCACCACCAACCAGGGAGGGGCGTAAGCATGCACATGCCCCCTCTGTGACATGCATTGCTACCACCCGCCTCTTTACAAACTGCTGCGCATGCATATTTGGAGGAGACCTAACACACTGATGATTGGCTGGTGATCGCTGTGAGTGACAGGGAGGTGAGCGTATGCCATCCCTCCCGTGAGAGCCCGGCCAATTAGCTCCCATGGACTCCCGGTCACGGATAGAAGTCAAATCAACCCGGATTCTAACTTGCAATCTCGGGGTGGATAGTCACACACCTTGTCGATGCGCCAGTCGGGAGCATCGTCATGCTTTTAAAATGAAAAAATAAACCAAAAAAATAAACCAAAAAAAGTGAAAATTTTTGTTTGTATTTCCTTAGAATTAGAACTAGAGTGCAAACACATCTGAAAGTGTTGATGTAGTATGTAGGCTAAAATCAGTCCGGTTAGCTCCACAGCACATATTGAGTTCATTGCAAAGCACTCAGTCTCAGGTCAAATGTGTACATATAAACAATAGTCTATTTTTTGTATATCCTGGTAATCTATATTAAAAATTTGTGTGAAAACACCTTTATGACACTTCATTTCTCATGTGTCTGTGCAGTATGTACTAACTCTGAATAAGGATTCGTAGTGCTTATTACCTCCGCTCAGAGCTCACCTGACCAGTCTCAGGGTTTATTTTGTGTGCATATGCCATGTGTGCCATAGGTGGGTTTTTTTTTTGTTTTTTTGTTTTTTTCAACTGTTCCAGACTGGTATTAAAAGTATGTGACAACCTGTTAAAATGCACCAGAATGCAGTAAATGACATAGACTGTATTAAATGTGCTTCTGGGGGAGGACCCGAAGACCTCCAGTAGCATATTAACACATTACAAATGCTTCTGACGTTCATGATTCCCCTTTACATTCCATCCCGGGGAATATACCGCGACAGTGACATCCGCCTCGCCTTCAGTGTGTGATTACCCACAATTTGCATGTTAATGCACAGTGAAACTACTCTTGATTAGCCAGTGCAATAACTAATATACATAAACCAGAAAATACTTACAAATACCAAAATGTCAATGGCAAGAACCTACTTCCACATCTACTTTCATTACCAAATTAAACAGATCCCAGTAAGTCGAGGTCCAACTGAGCCAAGTGTACTGTCTACTCAGTTGAATCTCAATGTACTGGGGTCAGATTTATTACGTAGTGACGGTCTCAGTTTATTTATTTATTTATTAATGTTATAAATTTTATTTTGTTGGCATGTTGGTCTGTTTTCACTGTGGTTATTGTATTCCTAAATTACCCTTAATGCCATTTGGGATTTAATCTTAGGATTATCTCTATTTAAAGGGAGTGAAGTAACATTCTATCCGGCTGTCTCATCTTTTCATCTGTATTTTCTGCTCAAACAGGTTCCAAGGCTTCAACTTTCATTCCACTGGAAATTATCATAACTGTGTTATGCTGCTGCATTGCATTTTGGAACTTTGAGCGCTGGGCGAGGCGGAACGGTGGCGTAGTGGTTAGCACGTCCGCCTCACAGCAAGAAGGTCCTGGGTTTGATTCCCAGCTCGGGTGTTTCTGT
>JAOUQZ010000047.1:7487603-7498389 GCA_028564935.1 Neosilurus hyrtlii
CACACACACACACACACACACACACACACACACACACACACACACACACACACACACACACACACACACACAGGTAATGCGTGTCGCACCTGTAAACCTCAATCGCTCTCAGGTTTCAGTTTGCTACTCGTGAAGCTTTACACAAAGGGGGATAGAAACAGACTCTGCCCAAGGGCCCTTCTCTCTCTCTCTCTCCCTTTCTCTCTGTCTTTCTCTCCTTCTTTCTTTCTCTTAGTGTTTTCAAACACTCGCCGTAAGCTGGCAAGTGTTAATGCATCTAAACCCAGCTGATGTCAAAGGTCAACACACACATCCTCATGCACATTCTTTCTCTCTTTCTCTCTCTCTCTCTCTCTCTCTCTCTCCCTCTCTCACACACACACACACAGACACACACCTGAAGGGGAAAGCTTTTAACGCAGGTAACAGGACCGCCTTCCCACGAGGCCGTGCTGCTCCAAGCCACTGGTTAACGGTGTTGTGACAGCAGCAAACAAAAGAGTCATCTCTTCTTCAGCTAGCAGGAGGACGAGGCCAAATGGAGGAATGGATTACAGGAGGGAGAAATATTTCTAAGTACTGTCCGCTTTAGAGCTCCCTCCTGACTACAGGGGCTTTCTGTCTCTCAGAGACCAGAGCTTTCCTTCAAGCCTAAAGCACAGAGGAATTGGTAACATCAGTGTCCAGGTTATCATTGATTATATTTGCTTCCATCTGTTCAAAAGTGAAAAATAAGACACAATTAATCACAGTAGCAGGGACAATTTAATTCCAGGTCATTTTATTGAACGTACTGTGAACAGAATCTTTCCAGCTAGAATGAATGAGAAGAAAAGAACAGTGCGATAAGGTTTCATGGTATCTGCTGATAACATTACTATTACACATAATTACCTTTCGTGTGAGCAACGTGGAAGGTACTGTGACGTACTGACTTTTGTTCTGCAGCAAATTGTGTGTGTGATTGTCTGTCCACAGTCCACGAGTGCAAGCTCGGTCCTAGTAAGTTATTACCTTTGGCATGAGCTATATATTGTTCATATTAGTATTACTAGACATTTGAGAGCTTACGTAAATCGCAGAGTGTCTGAAGACTCTAAAGAGGTAAGTTTTTAAATTCGAATTTCTCCACTAACGATATAGTAATTAATGTCATGACAGTAATAATGTTATTAGTATTTTTAGCGCAAACATGTCATTCACGTAACGTAACGTAACCTAACGTTAGGCCCCATTATACAACAACAAGGATCTGACATTATATAAGCCAGTTGGTGCCACGTGAAAAGTCAGTGAACACGTATGTTCGTAAGGAAGGGAGGATGAGACTCCAAAAATGAGATTTTTCTGAGAATATTTTCTCCGTGTACTTCTACCTCGGAGGAACTTGTTATTGTTTGATGTTATTTAGTTGGTGAAATACTTTTTCCTGAGCGTACTAAAGTATCATAGAGTCCATATCCATTCACACAGTGTAACCAGGTCAGATTCCTCAGACTGGTGCGATTGCTGTGGGAGTGCAAGGGGACCACGATGGGAGCACAGTGACTCAGGTCAGCTTTCAGAATTTATTTCTCTTATATAAGAACATGCTTTGACAAACTGATGAATTTTTTCTTATAGCTAATGACACCTTGTAACTTTAGCTCTCAGTTTTTGAAAACTTCATAATTCAGTATCTCAGAGAATATTAGATACAGTCACCTAAGATTTGGAGCAGAGGCTCCTGGGAGTACATGCCTCACAAAAATGCAAAGACTTAAAGAGTATGGTTATCCTTAAAGCATAATTTGTGTGTATTGCAATACGTTTAAGTGATACAGAGCTTATTTTTACATAATTGACCATAAAAGGCAATATACTGGGCAGTTTTATCCCATGGATTACTAGCAGGGGCAGAACCTGCAAGTATACAATCAGCGAGCAACATTTTAGGTGATAAAACCTCCCTGCATACTAAATTACCTTTTACTGGTTCCTTTTGGTGAGGCGCTGCTCCCATCCATTGTCATCCTTTGACTTTTTATGAAGGAATTCGGTAGGAACAGTGCCCTGTCTTAGACGTAAAAGCTTGGGCTTTGTGCCAAGTAGTTCTGCCTGGAGGTCACGCCGATAGCAGGTCGGGTTGAAGTGGGCTTCGCAAACTATCGAACTGTGTCCGAAAGGAAATGTTTTTAGAGTACGGCCTGTGCTGATGTTATGTTATGTTTTCCATCATTTCTGTGCTTGTTGTTTGTGCAGCTGTACGCTTTGCACTTTGCAATATCCCTGGCAATACAGCTCAGCACTGGCCGATAATGTGTTAGCTTAGACTGATGTCTGCACCCAGCCCAGCCAGTACGACAAAACAACAAATTCGCATCACTACCAGGGCTGGAACAGCCAGTGAAGACGGCAACATGTCACTACGCATGCCTAGTAGTAGTAGTAGCAGTGTGGCAGCACTTACGGAACTGCTGATGTCATACGTGATTGTTTTAAAGAGCGAGTAATACAAATTCACCACATGTACCCTTTAAAACAGTTACATATTCTGGTTTTCACAGCTAAGGTCACATTTGTGTTTAAAAATGCCATTTTAAAACTACCAATGTACCGATGTGAACGTAGCCGCATAACAAAAAAAAGAACATCCACATCTCTCTAAGGTCTCTGTGTGGACGAGCTGTTCAGGGTGAACCCCATCTTCACTCGGCTAAGATAGGCTCAAATGAATGAGTGAGTGAATGACTATAACCTTTTCAGACTACGTACAAAGCACAAACACTATACTTACAGCATGGCATGTAATATTCTCCACTCAGCCAAGTCGAGTCCTCCTTTATTTAATAACACTTTAATAACTTTTTGGGTTGAACTTCATAGATGTGTCTCCCAGGCTTTTATTTATTTGCTTGCTGTCTGGATGCTCACTGTTCTTGTCAGATTTTTGTTGACAGAAATAAGATCTAAGTACCTTAAAAGCTCACTCTGTCCCTACTGCTATTCCCCACATCTTTTCACATCTACTCATTGTGTTGCTGTTGGCATCTTTCTGTGAAAAATCACTGCTTTGTTGCAACTTTGTGCTTCTGGCAGTGAAACTGTATCGTTCCCCAGTGCTCTAATGCTTAATATTATTTTTTATTTCAGTAAGTTATCTAGCCAGGTTATCGATTTCTAATATAATGCATAAAGTTAGATAGAAAGCATTTTAATGGCATCTAATCTAAAAACAACAACTTAAAGAAACTACACCAGCTGAATTTTGGCTAATCTACTAGATAAGATGTTGTAGAAAATAAATCAATCTTATGAGATAAACAAAACAGACAAGGCAGTTTAGCATGATGAATGGACAGACAGGGAGAGGGGTTTGGTACAGAAATACGCACACATACACACACACACACACACACACACACACACACACACACACACACACAAGCTGCGGAAAAAGTTAAAAGATCACTCTAAAATTTTCACTTTCTTGGTTTTTACTACTTATAGGTTTGTGTCTAAGGAACATAAAAATTTTTCTTTATTCCATAAATTACTGCCAACATTCCCCCCAAATTCCACATAAAGTTATAGTATGGCGGTAAGGTGGCGTAATGGTTAGCATGTCCGCCTCACAGCATGAAAGTACTGGGTTCGAGTCCCAGGCTTAGGTGTTTGTGTGTGAAGTTTGCATGTTCTCAGTGTGCTTGCGTGAGTTTTCTCAGGATAATCTGGTTTCCTCCCACAGTCCAAAGACTTGCACATGAGGCTAACAGGCTGTTCCAAATTGCCCCTATGTGTGTGTATGTGTGTGTGTCGGCTCTGCGATGTTCTGCATTGGATGAGCTGTTCAGGGTGTACCCCGCCTTCATTCAGTGTCGGAGATAGGCTCCAGCCTCCCCTCAACCCTAAAAGTAGGATTAAGCGGTTTAGCAAATGAGTGAGGAAGTGAGAGAGTATCTATCCATCCATGCATACATACATCAAGATCATCTTCCATTTTATGCAACATAATACTTATGTTTGAACTTTTCATATGATCAGAGAAGGATATTTGGTGGAATGACCCTGACATCATGGCTTTCACGTGTCTTGGCCTACCAATTGTTTAATGGCTTGAGATCGTCCGTCCACCTCCTCGTCATACTCCAGAAGTTTTCACTGGGATTCAGGTTTGGAAATTGGGTTGGTTATGAAAGAGCTTTGATCTTATGGTCCTCCATCCACACATTCACTGACCTGCCTGTGTGTGTGTGTGTGTGTGTGTGTGTGTGTGTGTGTGTGTATGTGTGTGTGTGTGTGTGATGTGGAGAATTGTTCTGCTGAAAAACACAATCAAACTTTTTTTAATACTGTATTAATTCCACAAGGCAAATTTTGCCTTCTGCATTTGACCCATTCAAAGTGAGCACAAACGTATAAACATTGAGCACACACACTTGGAGCCGTTGGCTGCTACATATTGCAGCGCCCATTTTGGTGCCTTGCTCAAGGGCACTTCAGTCATGAATGTGGAGGAAGGAAAGGTGCAGCTCAGTCCTCCTCCTGCCACACATTTTTCCTGCTGGTCTGGGAATCAAACCAACAAACCTTTGGTCCCAAACCCGCCTGTCTAAGCGTTAGGCCACAGCTGCCCCCTTGGTAGGTAATTTCCACTGTCAACCCGGAACACACCACAAGACCTGCTGTATTGGGGATGTAGAGACCCAGCTCAGCCTTAACATTAGAAAAATTATGATTATTGACAGATGAAGTGAATAATATTGACAGGTGAATAACACCATTCCAGATCACAGTGGCACCTACCATGGAGTGGGATGTATTAGGCAGAAACCTATACTTTGAAGTGGATGTGTTGGAAGCAGAAAAAATGAGCGAGTGTAAGGACCTGAGGGACTTTGACAAAGACCACATTGCGATGGATAAATGCACAACCTGCTGAAACTCTTGCTGGTTATGATGGAAATGAGTAAGACCACACAATGCATTGCCGCTTGCTGTGTATGAGGCTGCCTAGCCTCAGACCAACCAGGTGGTCTTAATGTTATGGCTGAATGGGACGGGTGACAGTATTAAAATGTTACCCTTTCGAAATCAATAGTTAAAATACAGATGAATATTTTTTATTGCATTTGCATTCAAACCCAATACCGCAGTTAATTAACCTCCTAAAGTCTGCAGAACCTTATATCCAATGAGGATTGTTTCATACAGAGTGTGGGACTTAAGAAAACATCTAGCTTTGCATTTCTTCTTTCTTTCCTCCTTCCTGCAGGTCATTGCACCTGAATAGGTTTGTATTTTTGAGCCCCAGGTGTCCTGCACTCGCTTTCCTCCGGGGTTTGTGTCATCCCGAGCACCGTTCCACACCATCGGGTGTCCATTCTCTCCTGCACGGCCTTATGGGTAACAGAGCCTGCTTTGCGTACGATAGGCCAGTTCCTCTTCTAATCCCACTCCAGATGGAAACGAGAGATTCTGTCTTTCATTCCTTTGTGTTTGTCTTCAGGCTGCATTCTGTCATTCTTTCCACCGTTTGTTTTTAAAGAAGGCCGGGCCGAAATAGCACAACAGATCTCAGTAACAATGCTGTTACACAGGCTTTTCTCTTATTGTGTTCCTTAAGTGCCTTTATTTTACTTATTTGTCTTTTTGTTAAGAGTCTGTTTTTGTTTTCTTTTTTTTCCCTTTCCTGATGTTCCCAGTTAAGCATCAGTAGTCATGTAGTTTGCGATTCAGTCATTAAAAATTAAGAACTTAGCTTAAGGGGGTTAAAGTTTTAAAAAGTAGTAAGAAGTGAACCCCCCCCCCCCCCCTTTTTTTTTTTTTAACTGTTGGAATAGCAGTAATATTTGAGTTGAGTTCCTCAGGCTGTCTCAATTTACTGTTAAATCATCCCACAAATGTAATTTATAATGTTAAATTTACCAGTCTTAAAGCATCTGACAGTCAGTAGATTCGGATTATATATTTGCTAGTATTCATTATCACAGTGTGTGTGAGATCTAGGTATTCATTATGTTGTGGGGAATCTGTGTACACAGTCAAATTATGGGGATTTGTCTTCCTCTTGGGGAATAAACACAAGTCCCCAATGTATAAACCATGAAACTTTAAGGTGAAGGTATGTTTTAAGGTTAAGTTTAGGGTTAGGGTTAAGCAAGCTGTGGTTAGGGTATGTATTTTTTCAGTGAGGGTCTATGTATTGCCCGCTGAAGTTATCGAAACCAGACTTTGTGTGTGATAAAAGCAAATGCCATTAACACAGCCCTCTTTTGGCTATTAAATGTAGAAGTAGCTCATTTACCCTTTAGCTGTTTGTTTGTCCTAACTCGTGTCTTGTTGGCAACAGAATATCCTTTTCCTCTGAATGTCTAGAATGGTCGATAATACTTTTACAAAACCTGCCATGCCTCCCAATGTGATTTAAAGACACGAGACAAACCACAAATCATGGACTTCGACAGCCGTCCTTATCCATCTTTCCTCCCTTTCTCCATCACTTCTCTTCCCCTCCTTTCTTTTCCTCCATCTTTCTTCCCCCTTTTTTAAGGGCCCCATGCTGCCATATGTCCACTGAGGAACACTCAGTGTTAAAATATTAACTGTCGGTGCCTCATTAGCTCTTAGTGCCGTCTGCAGCAGCAATAAAGGCCCTTCTGCTCTCTGCAGCACCACAGAGACAACGATACATGTGACCCCCCTGCTGCTCCTGTGCCCTTTACCCAGCATCCTTAGCATCCTGTAACACCCTCCTACACACCCTTAAAGGAATAAAGACATAATCATGGATGAACTAAGGGTACTAATGTGAGTTATTCTTCACCACATGTTCAAGCATTAAGAACAAGCATCATTTAAAAGGCACTCTGACACTCGACAGTGCATGGAGGAGTGTAAGGACAGTGAGGGAAATGATGGTGTAGAGTGAAAAGGAAATCTGGAAATAGCTGTTAAGGGTGTAGTTATTCTGAATCTGTCATGCATAATTATTAATAAGCATACACAGAGAAATAGTCCAATCTGATTGGTCCGCCATCTTGGGATGAAAAAACATTTGTCGAGTGGACAATCACATTTATGGCATTTGGCAAACATCCTTATCCAGAGTTACTTACATTCCTCATTTTAATACAACTGAGCAATTAAGGGTTAAGGGCCTTGCTCAGGGACCCAATTGGGCAGCTTGTTGGTACTGGGGCTTGAGTACTCAACCTTTGGAGCAGTAAGCTGGAACTTTAACCACTGAGCCACCACTGCCTCACACTTTGTCATGGCCACTCGAGATGGAAAAAAAAAATCTCATTTCAGTTTGTTTTTCTTATGTTTCCTTGAAGTGTCTACTAAAATTGTGCATTAGCCCTCCGTGGAGCTATTATTCAGCTCCAAGTACACATCTCACCTGACCAATCGCTGTGATTGCTTAAAATATGTAAACACAAATAAATAAGCTCTAGTTTTACTTAATTTCTTTCTTGTATTTGTTTGTAATATAAACTAAAATGTGTAGTTTCTGTGCAAACACACCTCTACAGAGCCAGTTTTCACATTTGTCCATGTAGTATGTATTAAACTCTGAATGCTCAAAACAGGCTTAAAGCACAGACCTGTGCTTCTGGTCACCTGACCAGGGGAAAATATGTGAACTATAAAAATCTTGTTTTCTTTTCATTATGTTTCCACATACTGCGACCAAAACTCTGCAAAGGGTTCACAGAGGCGCCGTTTCACAGCTCTTAAGTTTAATTTGTTGTACACAGCTGCACCTGCCTGCACTGAGGTTATCTTATTCAAACATATGAACTTCCTGAGCCTGTTCTCTACTGCCTATTGTCGCGGGAAGGCTGGAGCCCATCTCAGCCGACCGTGGGCGAATGCGAGGTACACCATCAACAGCTCGCCAATCCATTGCAGGGCCAACACACATAAGTGTCCTTTGATCATGTCTATTTTCACTAAATATATGGTAAAGGGAAACCTTCGAAAACCTTAATTACAATAAAAATATGTATATTTTCATCATCAGGTGTTTTTTTTTACATATCTGAAGTTGCAAGCTGCTATATTGTATTTGATGGTTTGCACTGAATGTTTGTCACCATTTTTAATTTCCTTCACTCTTGTGAGAGTACAAATTCCTGAGAATAGGACGTAGAAGCATTGGTCCAAGAATGTCTAAATAAAATAAGGCAAGACAGATCTGCACATAATACTATATTACATTTACATATACAAGGCAGGCTTCTGCTCATTCAAATAAATACATGGTATGTGTGTGTGTGTGTGTGTGTGTGTGTGTGTGTGTGTTATATGTATGTATGGGTTGAATTCCATTTAATATTAAATAAATTATTAACCCCCGCCGTACTGAAGTGAAATGAATCAACCAGCAACTCACATTTGTGTAAACCTTAATCTGGGCCTTTCTTTGCTTCTGCTTGTTTCATATCTACCCAGACCTTAACGACCCGACAAGCTTCATATCTAACAGCTGAGTCTGTATTTTGTCTCCAGTCCCTTGTTGTAATCTCAACCAGATGCACTGGGAACCTTTCTGGAAAGATTTACATCCTTAATACTGTCGTACAACTTTTTCATGATATTCCACTGCCCACTGTATTCATTTATTTATTTATTTGAGTACAGTATGACTCTGGGTGATAGATAATCTAATTCCTAACATGAATGTCAACCATAAAACTGTCTCCATATTTGAAAATACTTTCTAGAAGAATGAATGAGGCTCAGCGCTGCACGAATAGCGGTACGTTAGTATGCGGTGCTTTAGTCGACGCTGTGAACACAATAAACGCACTCAGTGGTCTTTTCCTATTGGAGCACAATGATAGGTGAAATATGTCAGCTAATGAAGCTGCTAAGGATTCCAGATCGTTAACACAACGGCATTCGGTGTCCCTCATGTGAAAACAGGCTAATGATCGCTCCTCTCCAGGACTCATTGATAGGGGATTAACTCAGAGCTGTCAATCAAGTTGACCGAACCTCCCCCTCTTCCTTTCAGCCCTATCTTGCACTACAAGGGCATTTAATTGACCCCGAGCACGGGATACGCCTGCCCGTGTTTTTCTTTCTCCTTATTGCTCTCTTTCTTCTCAGTCTTTCTGATCTGTTTGCTGCGCTCTGGGTCAGGGGGATGGAAGAATGGAGCAGGAGAGGGCGACGAAAGGAAAAAAGAGATGGCAGAAATGAAAGGACGCTGGAGTTTTTCTAAGTGCCTTGGGTTGCAGTAATGCTTAGGTTGTTACGGTTTGTATTGGTACTATGTTTAAGATGTATGGATACATAAAGTGAGTTGTTAAACACACACACACACACACACACACACACACACACACACGCACACACAGACAGAGCGGGTAAAATAGAGACTAGTGATTGGTTGTATTGGTTGTTAGACATGTGTATAATCAAACCCCCAGTGGTCTCCTTAATACTAATCAATAAATCAATGAGGGATCTGTTTACATTCCCTCTGAATCATATGCATACACACCATCTCTCTCTCTCTCTCTCTCTCTCTACTCCCACAACACCCCACCACACCCCAATCGAGTGCCTGTACACATAATTAGGATGTGAGTCACTTGTAGCATGTCGGCATCTTGCTTTTTTGTTTTAAATACACACAAGACTCACTCTTTTGCTGAACTGCTTAATCCTATTAGGGTTGTGGGGAAGCTGGAGCCTATCTCAGCCAACACTGGGAGAAGGAGGGGTACACCCTGAACAGCTCGCCAGACAATCACAGACAAACACATGCACACATGGGCAATGTGGAATAGTTAATTAGCCTAATGCGCATGTTTTTGGACAGTGGGAAGAAACCAGAGTACCTGGAGGGAACCCGCGCAAGCCCGGGGAAAACATGCATACTCCACACAGAAACACCCGACCCAGGACTCGAACCCAGAATCCTCTTGCTGTGAGGAGAATGTTCTAAACACTACACCACCGTGCCGTCCCCCAACAAAATTCATCAGTTATAACATCAAACTGAGGAGCTACAAATAAGATTCACAGTCAGTTTGGTCCAATGAACACGTTGTTTACATTTACTTTTTAAATTCTTCTTTTGTTTTGTGTATCAGCAGGTTAGGCCTCGATGAAAGAAAGCAGTTCACAGTCTCGGTTCGAAAGAAGAAGGATTGAGCTCGTGCGATGGTAGTCAGCATTTTTTTCAGCAGAAGAGGGACGTGAGTCTTTATTCCCACAGTGACACAAAGATGTTTGATTTGAAGAGAAACAAGGAACCAGATGTGCATTTAATTTCATGCTGGGAAGAGAAAGTCAATTAAATGGGATGAGATAGAGAGAGCACAGGAACAAAAAAAAAAAAAACATGTTCACAAGTGTGTGTGTGTGTGTGTGTGTGTGTGTGTGTGTGTGTGTCATTCTCGAAATAACTTTAATATCACAAGAACTCTGGCCACAAACTCACGTGGCTTCACATAAGGATCATTTCTATTAAATAATGTAATGGTTTGATGTGACTGATCTGCTGCCAAAAGGAATAAATATGTTACACACACAGCTCACGCACATGGAATTATTCCATATAATATTCTGGAATCCTGATTGAGCCAATGATCCCTTACGTGAATATTGTTTCTTCACCTTATTAAATGACCCACTGGTAAATGACTATTTTGGAACGCAAAACGTAGCATAACCGCTCGATCTGTTAGTAGTGTGTGAATTTGAGAGTCATCTGTATATTCATTCATTCATTCATCTTCTGAACCGCTTATTCCTAATTAGGGTCGCGGGGAGGCTGGCGCCCATCTCA
>JAOUQZ010000047.1:7498489-7511204 GCA_028564935.1 Neosilurus hyrtlii
CCGAGCCCGGGAATCGAACCCAGGACCTTCTTGCTGTGAGGCGGACGTGCTAACCACTACGCCACCGTGCCGCCCGTCATCTGTATATATACCTCAAAAAAAAAAAAAAAAACCTTTGTAGTAATAGTAACATTTTGGGGGCGGCCCGGGGCTTTACCCTGGGGCACGATGTCCGCGAGCATGGAGCGCCACAATTTATGACCACGACTGGAGCATCAAGCATTGGGGTATAAAAAGGAGGCAGGGTGCATCCAGGAGATGAAACTTGAAAGAATCGTGTTGCCAAGTTTATCAAAGCTCTGTTACGCTCTGTTAAGGTCTGTTAAGCTCTACTGCACTCAACCACGCTTCCCACTTTCTATCATGATTGGCGTCAAATCGTAATACATCCTAATAATAGGGGAAATTTTCGACCGTCAAATTGTGGAGATTGCGGACATCGCAACCCAGTGTAAACCCAGGGTAACACTTAGCCTCACAGCAAAAAGGTCCCGTGTTAAAGTCCCAGGTTCGAGCGTTTCTGTGTGGTTTGCGTGTTCTCCTCATACTTGCATGGGTTTCCTCCGGGTTTTCCTGTTTTCTCCTACAGTCCAAAGACATGCACGATAGGTGGATTGGCTGTTCCAAATTGCCCCGTGTGTGGATGTGAATAGTTATGTCTATGTTGCGTGCCCTGTAATGGTCTGGTGAGCTGCTCAGGGTGTACCCCGCTTTCATGTTTTGCCTGAGATAGGCTCCAGTCTCCCTGTGACCCTTGTAGGAGTAAGCAATTCGGCGAATGAGTCAGTGAGCACTACATACAGAAGTAGCATAGAAGTACAGTTAAAATTGGTTGGAGAACAGAAGAGAGAGAGTGAGAGAGGGGGGAGATTGAGAGAGAGAGAGAGAGAGAGAGAGAGAGAGAATTCTAAAGTCTAATTCACAATCAATGTGGCCGCCCGTACAGTGGATTGAACAGCCTCAGTCCAGGAATGGATGGAGATAAAGAAGGAAAGATTGATTGTGTAAGACAGAGTCAAGAGACAGAGACGGAGAGATGAGAGCCGGGATAGCTTTAGTAGAGCAGCGCTCCATGCCAGCATGAAATAGAATTTTCTGCTGAGAATCAGACTTTCAACAAAGCTCTTCCTCCCTAATCGAATGACACAGGCTTAATACGTAGGAAACACTCAGGGCTGAATCGGCTCTCCTCTGTTCTGCACACCCCGGAGTCTGATACTATCTCTAGCCCTGTCATGTTTTCAAAAGCAGATGCTAAAACACCGTGCATGTGTGTGTGTGTGTGTGTGTGTTTGCAACATGTGTACGTTCTCAGAATTTCCCCCGTGGATGTGACTGTTACCATTCAACAACCAAATACATCAATCCGGGTTTTTTTTTCTTCTGCCTTTCTTTTCTGATTCTGTCCCCCTCCATTCCTTATTCCAGCATTAAACTATACCGTGGTTACCCTCAGACAGGGCCTTATAAATGGCCATCAGCTGCCGCCATCCCGTTCCTGTGTGCAGTGACTTCCTGGTACTTCCTCTACGAGTGGTTGTCTCACTTAGCCTGGCAAGTAAACAGTTATAATTACAGAATGTAAGTTAAAAGAAAAAAAAAACAGGAAATAGTCACTAATTCTTCAAAATATTCACAAAAACCAAATATAAGGCAAAACCGAGACATTCCACACGCACATACACATCCATACAGTATACTGTCTGCCATAGTGTGGATAGCAATAAATATCAATACTACAGTAATAGATAACAGGTGATGTTATATTTTGTATAAAATGTCGAATGTTTTCCTGTATTCGTCACCTACCATCAGATAAAGCAAGCAGTACCCTCCAGCCTATGCACCACATTAAAAAAAAGAATGCCCACTCCCAAGATGGACTCAAGATGGTGATGATAGGTGATGGCATTTTCAATTACTATTCAGTACACAAATTTAAGATGCAGGCTTATGTAATTACCCAGTCCCAACATCCACACCAAAAATGGTCATGACGGGTGTTGCGGTTTTTGAGTTAATGCGCAGAATGCAACTGTGAATGGATGGACGGACAGACATCTGATGCTAGCTACTTTAAATGACTAGCGCAAATTGGTTACACATACACAGACTTGTATGAAGCTGATATTTCCTTGACCAAACTTGGAAAAGGTAAATTTTATGGGGTGTGAAAACAATTTTATTTGAAAGCTCAAGGAAAGAAAACCACCAGTACCTTAGCATCATTAATTCATTCATTTTCTAAGGTGGCGGGGAGGCTGGTGCCCATCTCAGCTTACACTGGGCATGGGCGGACTACACCGTGGACATCTCACCAGGCCATCGCAGGCCAACACACATGCAACAATTCGCAATCACTCTCGCACCTAGGGGCAAATTGGGACAGACAATTAGCCTATTGTGCATGTTTTTGGGCTGTGGGGTGCAACCGGAGTACCTGAAGGAAACCCACGCAAGCAATGGGAGAACGTGCAAACTCCACACAGGAACACCCGAGCCCGGGAATCAGACCCGGACCCTTCATGCTGTGATTTGGATGTGCTAACCACTGCACCGCCCACCGTGCCGCCCATTGCCACAAAATGTTACTACAAATTATTTCTGCACAGGAGTTTCACATTCAAAGACATATCAAGAGTAAATAGACACCCATCGCTACAGTGAGTTTTATCTGTGAAACTTCTTTAATCTGATCAAACATGTTCATATATTATTGTTTTTTAATTCAGATTATAGATTTGGGATGAATGCTAGAATGCTAACTGCCCCTTAATGATGCTCTTGTGGATGAATAATCGCAAATCCCCACAGCCACATTCCGAAATCTAGTGGACAGCATTCACGGAAGAGAGAAATTTATTATAACAGCAAAGAGGAATGAAACCTGCAGACCAATGATCCAGAAACACACGTGTTAAGGTCAAGTGTTAGTAAGCTTTTGTCCATATAGTGTATGTATTACTGGCTTTTCTTTATCTACTTTTAGGTCCTGTGTGAAAGTCTGATAATGTTCGCAAATTATGCAAAAATGTAGAAAATTCTGAAGAGTTTACAACCTTTTCAGCACCACTGCATGTTATAGTGTAATATCCTATATATTATATATAGGATGATATATAATGAATTGCTTGTCCGGTTGATGAAGAAAAAACACACAGTATACACTCACTTGTCAATTTTATATAGTTATATTGTAACTTTACATTAAAAAAAAATCACTCTTTGCAGCCATGGTGAACAGAAAAGCATCTCAGAACTCTGAGAGCCTGTATCCAGTGTAGCCTCAGTTCCTGTTCTCATTAGATAGGAGTGGAACCTGGCTTGTATTTTCTCCTGAGGTAACCCACCGTAGTTAAGGTTTCTAACATGAATGTATTGATGCTTTTCTGTTCACCCCGGCTGTAAAGAGTGGTTATTTGAGTTTCTGTAACTGTCCTGTTAGCTAATCCCACTCTAGCTATTTTACTCGGACCTTTCTCATCGACACAGCCCTCAGAACTAATGCTCAGTGGATATTCTTCTTTCCTACATCATTGCAACGACTGTTGTGTGTAAGGATCACAAATGATTAGCCCTGAACAGACATTTCTGATTATCTATGAGCTCGCAAGTAGTCATTCTAAAATGTTAAATAATATGACATATATCATAACAACTGTCGGAGAGCATATGCTAAATTGATTCTGAAAAAATGTGGCATATTCAGTCAGCGACCATGAAAAAAAAATGTGTTAACAGAACACGTCATGACAGTGTACGATATCTGCTCTGAAATGTTTATGAATTGCTTATGATGGAGGACTTTAGGTACAGCATAATAACTTATGCATGTACAACAGACATATTAATCTCCTTGAACTGTGTGTTTGTGTGTGTGTGTGTGTGTGTGTGTGTGGTGAGCGGGGCATCTGCTAGTGTCGTGCATGTCTCATGTTGATGATGCACTGAGATTGACATCTATCACTGCTGCATTAATGGCGAGAGCTTTGACAGTGACTGATGACGTCATCATTGGCAGCACCGCAAGAGGCCCTGCTTCATTGTAGGTTGTGTGTGGGTGCATCTGTGGATGTGTACATCGAGGGGAGTTGGGGACGGGGGAAGGTGATCAGTGGCATGTGTTCGCCATGAAAAGGCCAGAAGACATCAGCCGAGGCCATTGTAGCCGCCAGATGTTTTCCTGAACCACCCAGCGAGACAGGGAGAGGGGGAGAGAGTCTATAAAGGAGTGCAGTAAAATTGTAGAGTATCCATTTGCACCTGAATAGCGACAAGGCTCGGGTCGCTGTTTATAGAGCCTTGCATAGACACACACATGCACATAAAGATAAAATACCTGGGGTTTAATTTAAAGCATTAACACGGATGTGTGAGGGACACTCTATAGCTTTCCTAAAATGAAATAGCTCTCCTTTCACTTATCTACTCCAAACAGATGCTAAATATCCCTGGAGGAAAGGAGCGAACGGAAATCATCAGAGATAATGCTCGGATAATACTTGCTGCAGAAACGTCATTCTTATTCTAAAATGGACAGCAGAGATGTATTTTTTAGCTGCACACTATATAACCGGGCTTGTTGTGTTCCATACTGAAACCCAAGTCAACGCTATCCTCCCAGGCAGTCGCGATGAAGACCACACTATCGCACAGCGAACAGGATCCTCCAGATAGAGCTGTGGAAAATTTGCTAATTCTATTAAGTAATTATGGTTATCGGTAAGGAAATGTGACGTGGGAGGCTTTAGTTTGCTCGAGGAAGCGTTTGATCCTCTCTCCGCATTACTGGAGCGTTACTAACACGATGTTCACTTTTTAAGTGTAAACATCTGTTTGAGTCCACCGGTGGGCTGAGTCTAGCAAGCGAGAGCACATCTGTCTTTGTGAACCCACAAACTGCTTAATCCGACTTTTATTATGATTCTTCTGACTTTAAGACCAGGTCTAAACAAGGTCATGAGAAGAAAAGTGACAAAGTAACTTTAAATAAAATTCTCAGCTTGACCTTTTTGCATTATAACATGACGTCTTATAGCACAACAAGCTACTGTAGCAGTTTAGCTACAAAGTATTTTTAAAGAGTTTTAAATATAAAGCCTGTTTCTCATGATGTGAATTGAGTTTTATGAAGCCCCTAAGGGTCACTGGGGTTTCTTTTCTCTGAGCTACTTTTTCATTCCCTCTCAATAGACCTAATCATAACCTAATGGAAGGTAAAAGTATTGTGAAGGAATGCAAAAAAACAAAACAAAAAAAAAAAAACTCACACCCTTAGGAAGTTTCTTAGTGTCTCATGGTTAAAGAAATGATAAATTATATAGCATCATTTAGTTTAGCCGTTTTAGTATGTGGGCGGCACTGTGGTGTAGAGGTTAGCACATCTGTCTCACAGCAAGAAGGTCCTGAGTTCGAGTCTCATGCTCAGGTGTGTCTGTCTGAGTTTGCATGTTCTCCTCGTGTTTATGTGGGTTTCCTCTGCGTTCTCTGGTTTCATCCCACAGTCGAAAGACATGCGCGTGTTCCAGATTTTTAAAAATTAAAGGTTTTTTTTTGTTTGTTTGTTTTTGAGGAGGAGTAGTAGTATTTTTAGTATTAGTAGTAATTTTATTTCTGTTCTTTTATTAATACTTGTGTATATTCATTCATTCATTCATTTTCAGAACCGCTTAATCCTAATTAGGGTCGCGAGGAGGCTGGCGCCCATCTCAGCCGAAATTAGCCTACCGTGCATGTTTTTGGACTGTGGGAGGAAGCCGGAGTACCCGGAGGAAACCCACGCAAGCACAGGGAGAACACTTGTGTATATGTGTATGTATATTTATGTATTCGCTGGCAAATTGGTGAATTACTCTGTAGACTGTAGTGAGAGGAATCCCAAGGTTTTGTGCAATGTGACCAACTCCATCCTCAGATTGTCCCACAGTATCCCCTCTTTATAAATCAGATAACTCTTTTGCTCCTGAACTACTAAGCAAAACTAGATGAAATTATTATGTTTTTTTTCCCCTACCAAAATGTGTTCAAGCTTTATATTCAATACTAGGCAACTCTTTCACCACCACGTTTTATGCAATACACCATAAAGGTAAGACCATGAATACAATTAATTATACGGTCTTGGTATTTATTTATATTTATCTTTATTTATTTATTTATTTATTTATTTATTGCCTTAACTGCATGATTTTAATTTGTTATTGCATTCATAATGCATTCTATTCTGATCCCGTCTGTATTTCATTTTATTTTGCGTAAATAATGAAAGATCTATGCGGGTAAGGTTGGTTGTATCAGTCTGTCCCCGGCGAGTTCTTCATCATAGTGGTTAACGTGTTCTGCCTGAGGGGTTCCTCCCTAATTAAAATGCCCTGCCTGGAAGAAAAAATGCCCTTTCAAAACGTATTAACGTTGAGGGTCATAACGATCCATGAGAAAGCAAAGCTGCCTGGTTTAACTAATCTGTGGCAAAATTCAACGCCTCAGGTGTTAATTCAACACCGGGGGCTTTGCTAACCACAACCTCTGTGTTCATCTCGCTTTGAGCCAAGTGAGTGTGGAGCGGGTTGTATCATGAACTGCAATATGTCATGAGGGACAAAGCTCTGAGCGATAATTTGCAACATTCAGCGTTTCTGTCTCTCCATTTAAAAGCATAGGCTTCCCATTTGTGTACCTTAGCCTCGGCGCCAATACCCCCACGTAATTTAAAAAAACACTGCGCAGGACCTGCTGGGCAGATGGGATCAGCAAGTCAAACACAGCGCTGAGCCCCCGATGCCCCCTCTTTCAGTGCCTTATCCAAACAGCCATTAGCATTTCCGCAGTGGTAATGACTTGCGCTGAGAAAACAACGTGGAAAAGCTCACAGCTCGCTTCCCACACACGGCTGGTGAAGGAAGAGCTTAATGCACACATGCTATTTACTGACACGTACATGCTATACACACCCATATTTCACTTTGGTCCCATGGGTTACAGCTGGCAGGTAGTAAAGCAAGATTAGAAACCTTATTCCAAAATAAAGGTTTATCTTCTTGCACTGTGATGAAAAGTTTTAAGGGCGATTCCGGGACTCACGTCATGGCATCACTTGTCGTCCAGTTATGTTAACTGAGATGTTTTACCCTTCTGACTTTAGAATTGGTTCAAGATTGATATAGAAATTCTTTTTTATCAGTAATGTTGCTATCAAAATAATATAGTGGTTGGTGCAGCTAACTGGGTTATCAAATGACCACCATGTCCCTCGCTGTCTGTGGTGAGAGGAATGTAAGAACCATTGCTGCCTTTTGTAAAGTGTAGGCTGCATTGCTGTCAGTGTGTTTCTGCCCTGCGATGGCCTGGCGAGCTGTCTAGGGTGTACTTTGCCCTCGCCCACAGTCGGCTGAGTTGGGCGCCAGCCTCCCCGCAACCTAATTAGGATTAAGCTGCTTAGAAAATTAAAGAATGGATGATTTGTGTCGATAAATGTTGGGTGAATCTGGTATGGATTTCTTTTAATAGACAAAGTTTGCAAGATGTATTTTTCCCCCACCAAAGCTACGATCTTACCTCAAAATATAATCAATGCTTCTGAACTTTCAGATAATAATTTACAATTGAGTATTGTGTGTGTGTGTGTGTGTGTGTGTGTGTGTGTGTGTGTGTGTGTGTGTGTGTGTGTGTGTGTGTGCACTTAAATATTTCCCATTTTCCTCATTCTACACTCTTTATCTCTAAAACTATGGCAATGACTTCAGTCCTCAGTCATTCTTTAGAAACCTTGCAGGGGTTTTTGGGTAATTCCCCTGTGCCAAACGCGGCCTAATTTAGACAAGAAGGGCACATCAAGGGCTCATTGGGGGTCCTCGGCAGCACGCTTGTGTAACACAAGAACAGAAACGGAGCACTCTTATAACTCTCACTGGTGAGAATGTGCACATTAGGGCAACAAGAGTGCGCGGGTGGGAACTGGTACAAAGCCAAAGTGCTTTTAGTCATCAGGTGACTGGAAGAGGAAGGGGATCTCACAGATTTCTGTGTAATGTACCAGTGCAGTTCAATCAGAGGCAGAACAATGTTTTCCGCATGTAATTTCCAAGAACAGCTAATTACTCACCTGTTTCTTCCCAACTAGTTTTGTGATTGCATGGCGATGTCCTCCCCCCGAGCCTGAGGAGACCTAACGTGAATGCCACTGAAGAGAATGGCAGCTGTGTCGATGTGGTTTTGCGGCTCAGTCACAAGTCTCCTCACATCAAAGCAGAGGGTTTTCTGCTAACTCCGGCGAAACCGAGGGTCACTCATGCCGCATTCCTCTTGGCTTTTAAAGTTCCGCTTGCTTGGTAGCTTACCATAGAAAGATGAGCCTCAATCAGGCCATGTCACTCAACACCATGGATTTGGTCATAGACTTTACCGCTAGCTATGGTATCACCTCATTACACAAAGGGTTTAAAAGGACGGTGGTGTACAAGTGTGAGACGGAGTGGGTGACTGTACAGCTGAGGACGGCTGACAAGGACAATATGCAACAGTCTCAATGAATGGTGCGCAATAAAGAGGTTTATTTTAGCCTGTCTCGCTTGTTATTCGCATGTTCCTATTTTAAACAGTAAAGTTATACAGATGATTTGCTCTCGGCAGGAATGTGAGGCTATAGTGGTACAAATGTTCAGTAAAATTACCGGTCGTTAACCCTGTTCCTGGAGATCTACCTCCCTGAAGAATTTGGCTCCAGTCCTCATCATGCCAACCTGACCATTCCATCTCTAACTGAAGAAGTTCTTGATCAGTTTGTGATGGTGCCCATTCCCGAGTGAATATCCTGTGTGTTTTATCTCCATTATCAGTTCATTTTGGCTGGATACAAAGGTTTCCTGCTGAAACCACCCCAGCTCACAGGCTTAGTATCTCTTACTCACTTGCTTTAAATCTTGTTTTGGTTCTGTGTCCATTTACATTAGCAATAACAAGACTGCATGACCACAGGAACAATCTTGCGCATGCCTGATGTCTTGGCAGTGCACCACTGATTTGTAGAAAGTAGAAAAGTAAAACCTTTAACACTTAAAGTGTTAAGAAGCACTCACTCACTTTCACTCACACATTTGTTGAACTGCGTAACCCTACTACTATGGTCACAGGGAGGCTGGATCCTATCTCAGCCAGCACTGTGCGAAGAGGGGGATACACCCTGAACAGCTTGCCAGACCATTGTGCAACCATTCACACTCACACTCACCTCTGGGACAATCTGGAACAGCCAATGTGCAATTAGCCGAGTGAGCATCCGGAGGACACCCACACAAGCACAGGGAGAACATGCAAACCCCGCACAGAAACGCCCAAGCTCGGGACATGAACCCAGGACCTTCTTGCTGTTGGGCAAACATGCTGATTACTACGCCACCCCATGTGAAGAAACAGAAGAAGGCATACATCTCAAGAAAAATAAAAAAGATGGCGATGTTTATTAATATCATAACGCCTGTTTCTGGGTCATTGGTACTTGCAGACAGGAGTAAACAAATGGTTTCAGAAAGACGCAGCTGATTCCATTTTATTGACAAGAGATAACACTGTGTTTCATGTTTATTTAATATACCTGGCAAGTGAACAGGCAGCTTTTCGAAGACGGATATTAGATTTGGTTGGAGACTGTCTGTCTGAATAAATCTGCAAGAACGAAGCAGAGAACCCTAGACCAAAGAGTGGCGAAAATGCTTTAGTAAGTCCGCAATCACAAAACCTGCAGGAAGGTCGATGTTCAGGAACAGGGTTGTGACCAATGGGCTAAACTGAACAACTTAACATATGTTCCAGTCTTCATCTGGCCAGCTTTGGTGACTTTGATTCCCGTTGTCTGAACTTGATGTGATGTGATCTGCTGTTGTAGCACAGCTACTGCTCATCATGATCATAAAGGGTTGTTATTTTAAGTTCCTTTTGGACTCATGCAGTCTGGACCTCCTTCTCTGACCTCTCTCATGAATAAACCTTATACCTGTTGGATTCAGTTAAAGTTTTTTTGGTTTTTTTTGTTTTTTTTTTGCACCACTCTGTGTCTGAAAATCCCAGGACATTAGCCGTTTCTAACATTGTATGAATATCACAGCCCAAACCTTGACCAATGTACAACCATGACCTTTGATAACGTGCTAGCAACACCAAGAACATAAGAGAATGAAGGAAAGTGCTTTAAAGAGCTCAGTGGCACATGATGTCCACGAATGAACACAGTGCAAGCATATGCTCAGACTAATCAATTGGAACATGACCATTGGGCTAATGGCTCTTGTACATGACAACTGAGACGGGAAATGTAATATCATCCAGAGAGCTGTACTGGACAGACTACATGAATGAACAGATAATGGTTTGTGTGTGTGTGTGTGTGTGTGTGTGTGTGTGTGTGTGTGTGTGTGTGTGATATAGCAATGCTGGTGAAATGGACTCACTGGGAGTCCGTCTAACGGCATCAGGCTACTCACCACCGAGAGGACAGATGGCGCCCCTCCACACACACAATCACACACAATCACACACAGTGGCAGACAGGTCCTTCGCTCCAGATGGTGACATCACAGCATGGATGCAAATTTGCAGAAGTTGAGAGGAGAGACAGCGGGTGAGACAGAACGGAATTTGTGTATTAGTTTTATAAAACTTTTACAATGCAAGTATGTCACAGAGAAACATGGGGTGTAGTGTGTGTGTGTGTGTGTGTGTGTGTGTGTGTGTGTGTGTGTGTGTGTGTGTGTGTGTGTGTGTGCGCACTCTATCTTCTTAGGACTCAATTCTCAGGACTGTCCTTTTGTATGACTTCCTTCAAGACACAAAGGCTGAGCTATTTTAGCTCGCAAAGACCTTCCTGACAGGCACCCCTCCACCCCCAACACTCCCTGCCCCCTCCCACCCCCTTTCCGACAGCTCCTACAAACCAACACACACACACACACACACACACAAAATGTTACAATAAATCCACTAGCTAAACTATACCTAGATAGTTAGCTCCTCTCTAGAGGACCAATCAAATTCCAGGATCAAGTCACGAATACTAGCTCAACTTAAACCACTGTTAGGCGCCAAATTCACTGTGGACCTCATGATCTACAGAAATGTACCGCCATGTGTAATTGAAAATCGGGGATTCTTCCCCATGGCTGGATGTTTGTTGTCTTCTTTAAGGTGGACTTAAGTAGAATTTGTGTGACCTTTTTTCAGTACAAAGGAGAAGATTGCTTCTCTTGGGTCAGCAGGGTGGGGAGGAAGTGTGTGTGTGTGTGTGTGTGTGTGTGTGTGTGTGTGTGTGTGTGTGTGTGTGTGTGTGGGTGGGATGTACTGGATGGACAGTATGTTTGTATGCTTTTTCCCACCGCCTTCTAAATGCATCGCAATTGTTCTTCTCTCTCTATCTCCCTCTTTGTGTGTGTGTGTGTGTGTGTGTGTGTGTGTGTGTGTGTTTTCACAGACACTGATTTTTTCCTCCTTTATTGTTATTGTCACATGTTACATCTGTGTTTTGGGGTTGTTGTTTGTCTGTTTTTGGAACAAACTTAATGTAATCTCCATCAACCTCTTCATATCTCTCTCTCTATCACTCTATCTGTCTCTCTCTCTATCTCTCTCTCTCTCACTTTCTATCTCTCTCTCTCTCTCTCTCTCAATCTCTCTTTCTCTCTCTCTCTCTCTCAATCTCTCTCTCTATCACTCTCTCTGTCTCTCTCTCTCTCTCTCACTTTCTATCTCTCTCTCTCTCTCTCAATCTCTCTCTCTCCATCTCTTGCTCTCCATATCATGCTTTCCATCTCTCTCTCCCCATTTTCTCTATCTCCATCTCTTTCTTCTCTCTACCACATTTTCTCTCCATTTCTTTCTCTTCCCATCCCTATCTTTCCATCTTTCTCTGCATCTCTCTCTCTCTCTCTCTCTTTCTCTCTCTCTCTCTGGCCAGTTTCCAGTAATGAAAATAGCACGTTGACCTGAGGATGGTCAGTTGAGATGACACGGTGCTCTCTCACTTCCTGTCATTTACCCGTCCTTGCATTTGCAGAGTGATTCCCACTGAGCTTCACAACTCAGCCATAAACAATAACCATCACGTCCAACAATGCCAGGGCGTGGGAAGTGTGTGTGTGAGTGTGTGGGTGTGTGTGTGTGTGTGTACTTTTGTTCATGCAGGGATATAAGATAAACCGGGGACTCTTTATACACACTTTATAAGGACTTTATAAGTTTTTACAAAGCCAAGTATGTTTATGTGTGATTATATGTGTGATTGTAATATGTGAGATTATAAAATAAATGGAGCTGCATTCCAGTGCATTAAAAAAAAAAATAATAAACCTTCACATTTCATTTTACTGGTTAGCGAGCGCTCAGTAGCCTGATCACGTCATCCTGTAAAGTCACAAGTGACACAATCGCCTGTCTATATTTAACTCTAATGTGTTTAACACACTCACTGTTTAATGGCTGCATGTATGCACATCTGTGTGTGTGTGTGTGTGTGTATGTGTGTGTGTGTGTGTGTGCTGGGGGGTGGGGGTGGGGGTTTCTGGGGATTCTGGGATAGCACTCCAATTTCTCTATTAATATCGGTGACATGCAGTGAGCAGAAAGGCCGGATATGTCGTCAACCATGCTGTAAATTGTTTGTATGTGTGTGTGTGTGTGTGTGTGTGTGTGTGTGTGTGTGTGTGTGTGTGTGTGTGTGTGTGTGTGTGTG
>JAOUQZ010000047.1:7531077-7547866 GCA_028564935.1 Neosilurus hyrtlii
TTCGGGAGGCATTCTAATCAGATGCCCAAGCCACCTCAACTGGCTCCTCTCAACGCGAAGGAGCAGCAGTTCTACTCTGAGCTCCTCCTGGATGACAGAACTTCTCACCCTATCTCTAACGGAGACACCTGCCACCCTGCAAAGGAAGCTCATTTCAGCCGCTTGTATTCGTGATCTCGTTCTTTCGAACTTTCGAAATTCTTACCAATCCATACAAATCCCATCATCTCCTGGCAATTCCCGAAGGAGTTCTGACCAAATACAGCTGTTCCTAGTGGAGTTCTGACCGATCCCACCTCTTCCAGAAGGAATCCTGGCCAATTCCCCCTGCTTGGGAAGAATTTCTAACTAATCCCAGGTGCTCCTAAAGGAATTCTGGCCAATCCGACCTGCTTGTTGAGGCAATCTGACCAATTCTACCCTTTCCTGAAGGAACTCTTTCGGGAGCAGTCCCTCCTGCTCCTGAAAGAATTCTAATTAACCCCGCCTACACATAAAGAATTCTCACCAATCCTACCTGCTCCTGAAGGAATGCTGACCAATTCCCTCCACAAATACACAAAATATATAAAATTAAATATACAAAAAGTATAAAATATACAAAAAGTATACACAAATACACAAACACATTAATAAACATGTTTTTTCTTTGTTTGACAAGCTTCATAGCTTTATGTGTGCATGCCTGCCCATATATCATGAGAATAAGCATCGGCACTCTTAGATTACTTGATTACTTTGTTGAATCCCATGGAAGTCTAATCCTAATAATGCTTGTAGTTGTGTCTAATGCTTTTAAAGTGGTGTATTATGACACAGAGGTTTATTATCCAATATAAAACGCTGAAATTGGAAATGTAATTTGCACTTCTTTATCACTGTTACTGAAGTGCCGGTTGATTCACTGTTCATTAGCATTTAACTGCAATAAGAAATAGTCCATAAAGAACATCCTGCATCAGGTTCTGTTTTATGGAAAAGATGATAAGTTGACTGCAATAGTCATGCAGCCCTTATGTGAAATAAAACATAACATGGTGCACTGATGTGGAAAACATAATCAGTGACAGGGTGGTGGGTATTATTACCCCATAAAAGCAAATTCTGAAGTGTTTCAAATTTTATTATTTTAGTTATCAAAGAATTACTATACAATTTCATTTAATGCTGTAGCAGTTATGGGAAGAGATGCACTGTTGGTCCAAATCTACTGATTAAAACACCATTGAACATTCATTCATTCATTTTCTGAACCGCTTAATCCTAATTAGGCTGGCGCCCATCTCACCCGACTCTGGGCAAAGGCAGAGTACACTCTGAACAGCTCGCCAGGCCATCGCATGGCAGAATCATTACAGGGGGCTTGAACCCCTGACCTTGGGATCAGTAATCCAGCACCCTACCACCAGGCCACCACTGCCCCCACTGAACATTGCCCAAATAAATTTTGTTTGCATGGATTGGCGTGGGGCAGTGGTGGTCCGTGGTAGGGTGCTGGCTTAGTGATTCGAAGGTCGGGAATTCAAGCCCCACTATCAGCAGGATGTCACTGCTGTCCCCCCAGTGCAGCTGAGTTATCGAAGGCTGGCCATGTCTCTCACTGTCTATGGTGACAGGTATGTAAAACAACCATTGCAGTTGTTCGTAAAGAGTAGGCCATTGGGTTGCCATCAGCGTGTTTCTGCCCTGCGATGGACAGGGTGTACTCGTCTGAAGTTGGCTGGAATGGGCGCCGGCCTCCCTGCAACTGTAACTAGGACCAAGCGGTTCAGATAATGAATGACTGTATGGATTGGGGTATTTCCATAATATAGGCACTCACTAAATGTGTACATCCCCATTACACTTTTTGGGTTTACTGTCTGTTGATAATTATTCATTCATTTTCCACGCCATTGATAATTAATGCATTATTATCTTAATAAAGTTAATTAGAAAACAGTAAACTTTGTGCTGATTGGTTAGCTCAAATCACTGTGAAGAGTCTGGTCCGAACTCTAGTTCAACCATCAAGTCTGTTGCAGTTAAGTGTCTTTATTCTACTTCTTGTTCTTACAAGATGGATGAGATCAAATTAAGTCTCATTCATGAAACCCCCAATTTATAAGCCACCTTCCTCCGAATGCGGACTGTACTACCGCATTATCGCCACTCTTTGGTCTGGGGTTCTTTGCTTTTAACTAATTCATGGTTTATACAAAAAAAGGAGAAAGACACTCAGATTCTTTTTGGAAACAGTGATGCGACAGACATAAGGAATTACCTATGATATCATTTTAAAATAACAATAAAGGCACTCTACAGGTAAACACTACTAGATAACAATGACATGAGATCACCTGTCCTGTCGACCTGTCACATGATATATCACACTTTTCAACATTAATGATAAAAAAAAAAAAAAAAGTTTAAGTCAATGTTTTAAAAGTTTAAAGCATACTCTGCAGACAAAATCAGTAAAAGCATTGCTAAAACTATTCTACATGCATTCATTTTCTGAACCGCTTAATTCTAATTAGGGTCGCGGGGAGGATGGCGCCCAGCTCAGCCGACTCTGGGTGGGGGCAGAGTACACCCTGGACCCTTCGCCAGGCCATCGCAGGGCAGCTACACTTGACGAGGTTCTTTTACATCCCTCTCACCACAGACAGTAAGAGACATGGCCGGCCTTTTGATGCACTGGCGCTAACTGGACAACCCGTTGATATTGGGGCTTGAACCCCCGACCTTTGGATCAGTAATCCAGCACCCTACCACCGGGCCACCACTGGCCCTATTCTATACTGCTAGAGAGAGAACAGCCAATCAGAATCATGACGAATACCACATCACAATAAAAGCAGACACACGGCACACATTTACAAGCTGAACTTCCTGCGGTGGATTCGGACGAGTTGGCAGTCGATGATGTCACAAGCATCGCCACGACCACTGAGGTGATAAATACAGAGCGCGACAGGGCGAGTTAGCACCAAGCTGAGTAAACTGAATACACCTGTAAGCCAAGATAGAGAACTACACACCAAATAGTGGCGATAATGCGCTAGTTCAGTCCGCAATCACCATTAAAAAAAAACAAAACACAAACAACAAACATTCACTAGCCATTCAAAATCATGTACGCTGCTGTGATCGTGCTAGTCAACTGACGGAGGAAAACGTCTACACAACACTAAAACTACAGTATATGGGATAAATAACACTGTTCAATCCAGAAAAGTACAACTTTGTGAATTAGTCAATATTCAAATTTCCAATAAGGTAATATTTTAAAAATATTTTCAAAAGAAATTAAGGTTGAGTTGTTAGCATGTAATAATAGCATGCTAATGTTTCACAGGTGATTATCTATTTAGATTATAATCAGGGTATTTTTTTTAAATAATGTCTACTGAAACTCTAATCTAAGTTTTTTGTGTAGATTATTTGTGAATGAATTTAGGAATTTTTTAAAATTTGTCCTAAATTATCTTTTCCTAGCTTGCACTTAGTTAGCTAGGTGGCTAAACAGTGCAGCCGTTCAAGCCCGCCCCTCCTTTCTGTCTGTCGCCATAGAAATACGAAAAGAGCCGAGTGATCCCGAGCCGCGGGGGCTTCTGGGAAACTCGCGCACAACACAGCAACGGTCGCCATATTTGCTTGAAATTAGTAACTTCCACAGGAGGGAAAAATAATAACAATACACCCTTTCATCTCAGAATATCACTCCGGTTTTGTTCCGGAAGGAGAGTGATTGGGGTTTCTTTTGTCTTTGCAGCTGCAGTTTATTGACGGTTAATTTGGCACAGATAGGAAATGGGGCGCTCGAGAAGCCGCAGCTCGTCCCGGTCGAAGCACACGAAAAGCGGCAGCAAACACAGCAAAAAGCGCGGCAGCCGCTCCAGGTCTCGCTCCAGGGACCGGGAGAGGAGCAAGAAACGCTCCCGGTCCCGGGAGGCAAAGAGAAACCGGCGGCGAGAGTCGCGCTCCAGGTCCAGGTCGAACAGGGAGCGGGCCAGGCCAGCGTCGCCGGTGGATAGAGTGGACATGTTCGGTCGCACGCTGAGTAAACGCACCGCTGCTGAGGAGAAGCAGAGGAAGGAGGAGGAGGAGAAGAAAGCTGAAATGGAGCGACAGCGGAAGATGTAAGTCGTCGTGTGCGGTGACTTTGGAGTCAGTTCACTGTTGTCTAAGATTGTTTGAGTTACCTGGACAACAATAATGGCGCTTTTGTAGCATGCTAAAGCTAACGGGGAGAATCGTGCGTTATTTTTCATTTCCCCACCCGTATTCGGCTCCCCTTTCTCTTTGCGCATGATTTGGCAGGCTGTAGTAATAAGCCTCCTGCTGATTGGACAAAAGGTGTGTCACTAACGCAGGGGGGGCGGGGTTTACAAGGAGGGCGGATAGGGAAAGATGGGTCTCAGGACTGGGGCAGTTCTTTACTGCAGGGTTTCTCAAACACTTATATTTTAACTTTAAAATAATTTCCTCTCGCCCCTTCACAGACATTTATCAGCACAGTTCAACGGGTTTAGATGTATGCATATGTTTATTAACACATTTTTAATCTATTTACACATGCATGCATATGTTGTGACACAGAATCATCCAAATATATCTTGACTTCAGGTTTTGTTTTTTGTTTTTTAAATAAACTATTTAATATACGTACATTAGCCAACTTAAAGTGCCAGGGAAAAGTGTCTCTGGGCCGCCAGTTGAATAGCCAGGCTCTAGGGCACTTCTGTCAGTTTTTCTGGAGGAAGGATGCTGTGAATCCTATGTAAAATTAAACTAAGTGTAGGAACTCCATAGTGATTTGAATAAGTCGGATGATGATGGGTTGTGGTTTCTATCACTCGATGGGGATTATGGACCCCTGGCTGTAGGGCCGTTGGACCGCATCTTTAGAACCAGCGTAGCTGATAATGACTAGAGACTTGATTTAACCATTTGGATTTTTTTTTTAGTCCAAATACATAAACTGGCATTTGTTTTATGATAAGTATAGAAGATCAAAAAAAAAAAAAAAGGTTACATAATTTGTTAAAATTGGACACGGGCAACAATGTAGCATTCAGAGAAAAATTACAAACTCATTCAGTGTTTGTCTTTCAATGTTTATGAATCACTCTTGTTTGACCCAGTGACTGAAATATTTTGACTGTGCTTAAGTTACACCAGACAAACCTTGCTTTTGTTCAACATCATCAAGTACCGTTTCCTAAAAATAGATAGTGTAACTGACGTAACGATAAAAATCCACTTGTTTTGGCTATGTACAGTTCAGATATCAGGTCGTACCTCTCGGAACGTTTGAGTCAGATACTATGACTTGTAATGGTATTTGGTAGTCTACCGATTTACCTTTTCAAAGTAAAGAATAACAACTTTATTCCTGTAATTCAATGTTTAATAATTTGAAACATGTACTTTAACTGACGCAGTATAATTCGTAACTGACGTAACATGTTGAATTAATGTTAACTTTTTTAAGAACTAGATAATTTTTTCAACAACAGAAAGGCAACAAAGATTATTTTGTGACCACTGGGTAATATTTTCAGAGAAACAGCAACAAAAACTTATGACTGTAAACTTGCAACTTAACTTTACAAAATAAATAAATTAATAAATACCTCATATATCGCAGCATTTTGACCAATTGAAAACAAAAATCTCTTGACGGCATTCTTGATCCTGGTATTAATCATTGTAAAAAATAAATAAATAAACTAAAATGTATAAATTTGCAAAACGTATGGAAAAAAAAAAATCTTTTAGCAGCAAATGGAAAAACTCTCTAAACATAAAAATAGTTTTTTGGCAACAAACGGAAAATTTTAAGCAAAAAAATATATAAAAATTAGCCCCTCGGGTAGCATTTCTTATGTGGAATTGCCCCTACATATAAATTAGTATCATATTCTAGACCTTTGTTCTAATGCAAACCGCAGCTTGGTGTTTTCCAGAAAGAGGATTGCGAAAGCATGAATTGTCATTCAATTTTGAATGAAGTTCTGTCTAAAGATTCTGTTAGTAAGATAAGATAAGCGATCTTTATTGTGAGGAACAATGAAAATTATTTTAGCAGCAATTATAAAAGTGCACAAAAGATGACTAAGGTATATACACAATGCTATGTGTACATACACATACGTAAATTCATATTCCTATATTTAGACTTATTTGTCATTCAGATATACAGGTGTATACAGAACGAAATGTCGTTGCATTTGCTTGCTACAGTATAAGAGATGAAAAATAATTGGCATGAATATATGAAATTGACATGAATATATGAAATATAGACAGTATTTATATTAAAAATATGTATGCATACACTTTCGCATCATCACATATACATAAACCCAGATGTGCACATACACAAAAGGTGCACGATATGTACAGAATAAAAGGTAGATATAATGTTATGTAATGTTAGAGACCTGCTCTAATCATGAATATTGCTCTTAAAGGAGAGTGTGATGTCCGGGAGGATGGTCCGAATGGTGATAATTCAGTCAGTTTGTGTGTTGGTGGTGGTTATGGTAGTGGTGGGGGGGACTGGCAGCTTGTGGGTAAAAGCAGTTCTTGAGACTGTTAGTTTTTGTTTTGAGTGTCCTGATATTGGTTAATCTCTGGCCATCTATGGCAATAGATTAACTATGACCACACATATGAAACATGCATGCTCACAAGCATTGATATTCAAGTGCCTGCTTGATCACAACATGAGAAGCTGGATTAACTAACCTATGAAATATATAGGTTATAACTACACAAATAACTAACCTTGAGAGATTCAAGTCTCAGCCACACCAGCATGCTGGCCTCCCTTTAGCACATCGTCTCTAATAATAAGGCAATCAGTTTAAACACTCTGTGCATGTTTGATTAGATTGCCACACTCATGTCACATATGATCATCTAATTAGCTGCATGTGCCAGTTAACACACATTATAAACCCTAATTTAAATATGTTTTAGGCTCTTCTTTGTATTTGGGCACGGCTAATGTTTCCTGAAGAGGGCTGTGGACGCCGGCGGCCAAGAAGCCAAGACAATCTGATAAAGAACAGGATGCGATAGATGGAGTTAAATTGTAAAGGCTGGTGCATTAAGGCTTTAGGATTGGCCTGAGGCTTGGCCATCTGAACCTTAAAAGCACTTCGTCCATTTTTGGTCTGGAGTGACGCTGACCCTGGGGCATGGCTCGAGTGACCCTGTTCAGTACATGTCAATAAATCTAAGGAAAGGGACACTGGAGACGGTCTGCAGTTTTATATTCCCCTGGGTGGTGTTCAGAAATCGAATTTTAGCAATTTTTATTTACTCTTCAGTCTTTCAGGGTGCTTCTTAAGGAGTGTGACTGGAGAATGTTTATGAAATTTTAAAAGACAGTCGGTGGCAGCACTTGGCCGGTTCCTTTATCGTTACATGTGAGATAGCTGCTGGTTAAATTTGATAAAATAACAAAAAAAAAACACACACACACCTTGTGTATATGCAGTCGAACATGCTGGTTTATGTTCTGTTTGAAAAGTTGTAAGAGTTATCTAGTAGAATATTTATTTCAGCAAAGTTTTATTTATGTTTTTGTTTCAGCCGTCAGCAAGAGATCGAGGAGCGTCTGATTGAGGAGGAGACGGCGCGGAGAGTGGAGGAGCTGGTGGCACGACGTGTGGAAGAGGAGCTGGAGAAGCGTAGAGATGAGATTGAGCGCGAAGTGCTGCGGCGTGTCGAGGAGGCCAAGCGCATCATGGAGGCACAGCTTCTTCAGGAACTCGAGAGACAGAGGCAGGCCGAGTTGAGCGCACAGAAAGCCCGCGAGGTAACGCTCGGTCGTTTGGAACGGCCATGTCACCCGCCGCCGTAGCACAACCCAGGACGCACTAACTCGAGAGTGGGCAGAGGGAGAACGTCAGAATAGATTAATCAATGTAGTTCGATGGTGTTGAAATTACACACTGGATGAGCTGTACAAGAATTTGCATTCATTTAAAACAGATGGGCGTATACGCTGCTGCCTTATCATCATCATCAGTAACCTGGGGGTGTTAAGGTGATTAGTTTCATGTCTTGAGATGGCGGAATAAGATGTACAGAATAGTACAGAAGTACAACAGGATGCGCTGGGTGTGCTCGAGGACGTGCAGTGCAAAGGTTGTGTCACGGCTGTGAGATATTAATCATTTCTTTATCTTTGTCCCTCTTTCCCATCTTCCTAGCTTCTTCTCCCAGTGTCTTTGCTCTCCTCTGTTATCAGTGTATCTCTGTTTCTTATTTAAAATATGTATATGTAGACTGATGTTATTTTGATCAGGTGTTTTTTTTTTTTTTGTCCATATTATTTTACTCTCGTGAATTTTTTTTTATATATTTATTTTAATTTAATAGTATATTAATTAAACCCCCATAACTATACATTGTAAGTTAGTGAATGCATTTTGGTATATAGACCAACCTAACAAGTTTTTTTTTTTTTTTTTTTTTTTTTCTTCCTCCACAAGTCTTTAAACTTGACACTAATTCTCCTTGCAGTCCAGGCCACTGAAACACCTCAGGGTCCTGTGGTTCAGCGCTAACAGGGTTAGATATGTGCCCTTCTGCTGCCCAGTTCCTTTTAGACCAGTTAGACATCGGGATCATACACACCAGCATGCTCTACTTACCACATGATTTTATCATTATTATTTATTTATTTATTTGTTTATTTTTTGATGACGGAGTTTTCGGAGAGTGTATTCATTTTCATGTTTTCTTGTCTTTCTTTATATAATTCATCTTTTATTATTATTTATTCACTTACTTACTATTTTACAGTCCTCTAACCACATTGATTCCTTTATCACTTAATTTTATTCATTGTTTAAAAGTGCAGTATTATAAATGTACTTCTGTGTCCTCACGACTTGCTTTTCCTCAGGAATGCTGGTTTTTCGTGCTCGGACAACACGCACACACTCACGCATGCACGTACGCCTACAAGTCATGTAGTGGTTCACTCACTCACTCATTATTCAGGCTCAATATAATTGAAGCACTATCTCGTTTATACACATACACACAAATATTTGATGTAACGAATGATCCCATTTTTGTGTTCCTGCAGTTGTTAACACCCTTTTAACAGTAAAAGCCTGACGTCCCGCGATTGTTCATGTCCACACATGGTAATGTGTTTTACTTACATTCTTCACTCTCCTGTCCAACGCACCATCACTTTTGACTCTACTGCAATGTGATATACTGCATGTGGTGTTTGCTGTGTAAGAAGAGCACTAGCTCGTGCTAGCGGCTCAGAGCAGAGATTTTAAAGGGGAAGCACAGCGCTGTCCAGGATGGGACACACGCGGGACCAGGCAGTAAATACTCGCCCACTTTTATCAGCAGTTGTGTAGGTACAGTGCACAATCAAAGGAAAAATGCGTAGGTATACAAGCATTGGTGAGCTACTATTCAATCTCTCCTTTGTATTATTTACTCAGTCTTTTTTCTTGTCAGAATGTCTTGCTGTATATATGATAGATTAGAAAATGAGAAATAAACACTCCTGATTGATTATTGATTTTTTTTTTCTTTTTACTCATCTTCAGAGAGGCTCTTCATTAGTCGATGTTTGTTCTGTATGTATGTTCATGAATGTTTGGGTTAAGACATTGTGGGATCTTAACTGTGTGATTGAAGTCAGTCAACGGGAGGGTGTTTGATCCATGGCACAAAAAGGGAGAGATTCGTGGGGGGTTAATTCTATGCATTTTTTCCCTTAAGATTCTGCCGTTTGCCCGTGTGATGAATGTGAGCGAAAGAATGAAAGAGCTTTTGTGCTGTGAGTGTATCTGGCTGGTACTGTGTATGGGTCGACTAGAGCGTGTGTAGGAGTGTTTGCACGTGAGGCTGTATGGATGGAGGTTGCTTTCAGGGAATGGTTTTGCACGGCCTAACGTGTCACCGTGTCACCCCTGTAGGAGGAAGAAAAATCCAAACGAGAGGAACTGGAAAAAATTTTGGAAGAGAACAACAGAAAGATCGCTGAAGCTCAGGCCAAGCTGGTATGTATTTTTTATTTATTTATTTATTTTTACTTAAAAAAAATACTTATAGTGGGGGAATGAAGAAAGACTTCATTTTTAACACAGAAAAACTTTTTTTTTTTTTTTAAATAAATAATATAATTTTTTTAGCAAGATTAATCTCCCAAAAGAATGCTATGTAAACACAATAATAATAATAATAATTATAGATTTAGTTATATATATATAAAAAAAATTCGTCTTGTAATACAAAGCAAAATAGTAACATTTTACAACAAAAACCCAAAAAGTATATTTAAAAAAATTAAAATGTCTGAAATTGCCATCTGTTTATAGCAAGAGTAAAGTACAGTGTGATTACTCTGGCTGGCATATTAAGGATTGGTAAGATGGAAAAGAGCCAAAAAAAACTGTTACATAATTATCAATAAATTTAAATTTGTTTACTTATATTCTAGTTAAATCTCTCTCTGCATAATGGAATGAGAGAATCCAGCCAGTAATAAATACACAGGTTAAGGAAGGTGCTGCATTTCAGGGTTTTGTCTTCCCATAGAGAAGCAGCTTGTTGCTTAAATTTGGTACAATAGTTCAAATGTGACCCATGACAGCAAAGTGGATATTAAGTCGGAAATTATGTTGACACTACTATGTCATACAGTAACGTCGGCTATCAGAAATGTAGATTTTAAAAAATGGCCACCTGTCTGCCAATCCAAAGCTGTTGAGTTTTCACCTCACAGAGTTTCTCTGAAAACTCCTCATTAGAAATGTATGTACGACAAGCGATGAAATCATTTTTCTACTGTTGTATCAACACCAAACTCTTTTTTTCTGTGTTGTCTCTCTTCAGTTCTCGTAAATTGAAGTTTGATTAACTTTGTCATTCATTTATAACATGTCTCTGATCTGAGGAACCTTTCATGTGTCTGTAATAATTTGGAGAAATTCACTTCTGAAAATCTGACATTCAGGAAAAGAACAAAACTTTGTAGAATTCGTGATGGGTTTCTCTCCTACTGCAGTATTATCACATCTGCTGTATAACAAAGTCTGGTGAGAAAGTAAAACTGGAGGGAAAAGACATATTTTGATAGAATGGTGATAATTTTTTCAGTTATTCCATAAATGATAAAATATTTTAATTAAAATGTATATAATCCCCTTAAATGAGCCAATGCTGAACTCCTTATAATCATCTAGCAGGAAAAGAGTGTATTTACATACAAACCCAAACTAAAGTAAAACATCTTGTAAAAGATATGAGTCAGAAATTGTGGGGGCAGTCTTGAATGTTGACGACTTGAGCCAGGGTCATTTCCTGGAAAAGATCCAGATAATACACCAAATTTCATGCTGGTATCACCAAACGTTGAAACTATTCTGTTAATTATGGCACTAAGCAGCTCCACTACAGGAGTTAAATTAAGTGTGTACAGTATATGGAAAGGTATTTCGCTCAGTTAATTTTAAAAACACAGTAGTTGTTTTGAAGTGTATATTCTTCTGTAAAATAAAGATGACTGCAAATGTAAAAAAAAAAAAAAAAGAAGAAAATGTTTTTTTTCCCCTTAGGGGATAGTAATAATTTTAATGATACAGAACTTAGTCCACAACAGCATTCATCAATTTGCCACTTTTAGCCGACAAAACAAAATTATTTTTAATCAGACAGTGACCAAGCACAAAATATTCACATTGTGTTCTGTGGTGCATTTTTAAACACAACCGATAAGAAGTGGGAGTTAAACATCCTGCCTGCAGAATATATTTAAAGAGGCAATTTAAAAAATTATAGAATATATTCAACGCAATTTCTGATTAAATAAACCGCAGAATCCATCATACCAGGAAAATCCATCATTTTATTTTTATATAGATTCTGAGTTCCAGTAAACTGTTTTCCATTTATTGGGTGATATGTAAAAAAAAAAAAAGGTGTATATTATGTCGTCTGACTGCTTCAGTATGAGCTGATCTTATACAAGATGTATCTCACTGAAGATTTTTAATTAATATTATTTTAATGAAACGTCACCATGTCACAACCACAGTGCTGTCTAACATCTGTTTGTTCTCAGAAGGGGTGATTACATAAACTGTAACTTTATATTTAATAAGTCATTACTTCTTTATCTGTTAAGTCCTGCTTGTTAAAAGTTTATGAAAGCTTTGCACATGAAAATCCTCATTAATCTATTTTTTCAGCACCAGTCATCTTTTTAAATGAGACGAGCAAGTTACGTCTATGCAACTGTGAACACTTACTTGTGGTTTTGTAACTAGGCGGCCGTGTTTATTAAGTGCCGAAACAGACAGAATATTTAATTGTCTTGTGGCGTGTGTGCACGAATGATGGTTATCGACGCGTCAGCATTGTGTGAGTGGGTGTGTTTTTATTTCCCAACTGTTGTAAATGTTCAGTTGCTTTTTCTAAAGTGTGTGATTTAGCTTCTGTTTATTCCATTTGGATACATTGGGCACAAATCCAATTTCGTATTAAGTGTGGCATGGTTCCTGTCTGGGAACGCTGACATTCTCACAGTGTGTCCTCACCTGACCTCTGGTCAATGTGTTCCCATTTTTCCACCATAGCTGTTTTTTTAATGAATTAAAAGTCAATTAATGTATACTATTTATTCTTAATGTCCATAGCATAGAAATTGTATTGACTGACGTCATAAATTGGGCGGTATACTGTTAGTATATACGCTGCCTGGTCATAAAAAAGCTCCTTTGGATTTAAAGGAAATACTTGAGCTATTGGATATTTGTGGCAGTGATTAATGCATCAGCTGGAAACATGTTATTTAACCTTAATTGATGCAGTGAGTACCTTCTCTTTTCTTTACCAACCATGTCAGAAGATTGTGGGGGAAAAAATAAAAATAGCACTGTGTTTTATAAGGGCCAAATTATTGGCCTGCATCAATCAAATAAAACTAAGGAGATAAAATGTGGTCACAAAGGTCTTAATCGACATTTATCAGAGATCATGGGAACGCTTGGTGCAGTTTAATCATAAGAATGGAGAGTAGAACTCGCTGCTGTTTTTTTGTTTGTTTTTTTTTGTGTGAATGTAGGAGCATTTCCACTCACCCAGTGTGTAGAGAACTCACAGGATTCGGACTATACGGCTGTGAGGCTATAAGAAAACCATTTGTGAGAATAATTGGAATAAAAGGCTTCAATTTACTAGAGAGCATAAAGATCGGACTCTGGAGCAATGAAAAAAGGTCATGTGGTGTGATGAGTCAATATGTACATTTTTTCAGAGTGGTGAGTCTGTTGGGGGAAGGAGGGTACCACACGAACTGATACCCCTCGAGCCAGTGTTGTGATCTGGGGTTGCTTCAGTTGGACAGGTTGAGGCTTAGCAATATTGTGTGACAGCAAAATGAAGTCAGATGAGGACCTGAATATATTGAATGACCAGGTTTTACCATCGGTGTAGTTTTTTCCTTTGTTGATGGCTTGACCATGTTCCAGCAAGAGGATTCATCAGGCTCAAACTGTGAAAGCATGAAACATTTTCACATGTGGTTTGGCCACCAAGTCATGAGTCCTGACCTTATCTCCATTAAAAGCTTTTAGGGTGTGCTGGAGAAGACTTTATGGAGTCACAGGTTCCCATGTTCTCCCCGTGCTTGCTTCTAGGTACTCCAGTTTCCTCCTACAGTCCAAAGACATTAGCCTCAGTGGCTGTTTCAAAGTCCTCCTAGATGTGAGAGTGAATGGTTGTGTTTGTGTTGCCCTACGATGGACTGGTGAGCTGTTCAGGGCGTATCCTACCATCATCCAGAGTTGGCTGAGATGGGCTCCAGCTTTCCTGTGACCCTAGTAGGATTAAATGGTTCGGTGAATTACTGAATGAACACAGGATCTCATTAAACTGAAATGAGATGTGATGTTGCGTAAGGTTGTTGCAACAATCCCACAGCATGCAGTAATCAAAGTTAATTGCAGTCCAGTGTAACTGGTTAAGCGATGTATCTGGAGGAGGTGGGTGTAGGCAGTGATGGGTCTGAGCATGTTCTCTTCAAGGAAGTGTTTAAGTCCCAGGACTGTCCGAGCTCCAGATTTTACACTTGTGTGCATTGAAATGTGTTCTGCCTCAGTTTAGAGAAAACAATTCTGTTTCCAACTTAACAATAATTTATCCTTGTGTGTTTTTGTTGTATTTATTTATTTATTTATTTTTGTCTTGTTTTTTTCCCTCCCCTCACTAGGCCGAGGATCAGCTGCGCATAGTGGAGGAGCAGCGAAAGATCCATGAGGAGCGAATGAAGCTAGAGCAGGAGAGGCAGAGACAGCAGAAGGAAGAGCAGAAGATCATCTTGGGGAAGGGCAAGTCCCGACCTCGCCTCTCCTTCACGCTCAAAGCCACAGACTGACCATGCACTCCAACCCTCCCTTCAGTTCCTCATCTCTTTCTCTGTCTCCCCTCTCTGTGTCTCTCTCTTCCTAAAAGATAACTTCATGTTGAAGCCAATCTGTAGACATTTTCAAAGAGAGGTTCCTCCTGCCCTCCATGTCTCTCCTCTGGGTTCGAACAAACTTCACAAAGCCCAGGAACTGTTTCACATATTCTCCCTGACTCACGGCTGGACTTCGCCGCCGCCTCCACAGACTGTCAGTTTTAGCGGCTTTTATGTTTTTGCCAGTGCTGTGTATAGGATGCTTCCTTTTTCTCCATGTATGGGGAAATCCATTTTGTTTTTACTGGATCGCTAAAGCAATGACAGGAGAGTGCGTGCGTGCGTGTGTGTGTGTGTGCGTGCGTGCGTGCGTGTGTGTGTGTGTGTGTTTGGTAGGGGGCATCCATTTGTGTCATAAGGTAAAAATACATTGAGGATAATTTGAAATGTAACATGGCAACTGTATATGTAGTATGCAGTCTTTTTTTTTTTTTTTTTTTTTTCAAATGAACAACCTAAACTATGTTGAGGTTCCGAGTGACCCGTTCTCCACTGTGCCATGTTAATTGCAATATGTCCTGTTTTGATTTGACCTTTGACGCTGTGCATTTACTGATGTATGAGTCGGAGGAGATGAGCGCTGACTGTGCTGATTCGGATTTGTTTAGACAGGTCGTGTGGGTTTTGCAAATGTCTACTGTTCATACAAGGAATTCAGGAGCTGCAGGTAAGATCGGTTAGGGTGTGTGTGTGCGTGTGTGTGTGTGTGTATGGTAGGAGCTAGCTTATTGTGGACAATTTCCCCTGTCTTGTAAATTGGAGCTGAGTCGTTCATTAATAAATCCTGCAAATAGGCTGGCGTGTCAGACTGATGTCATTTTCTCTTTATGTTTGGACGTTTGATTGTAATCTTATGTGTTATAGTTACATAATTGATGAAGTCAAAATGATTGAAATATGTTAATATAAAAGTATGTTCATATGTGTGAAATATGTTGTGTTAAAGTCCTACCATTTTATTAGTAATCAATAAAATATTCACTCAGAGGCAGTGTTCTGGTCTCTGCAGTGCCCAGGCTCTGGGAACAAGCATCACCTAGTTTTAAATCTTTGCCCCAGTGTTTTGTGTCTGGGATCTTGCAGAGATTTTGTTCAGCCGTGTAACAAATCGTAGGTTGCGATGATATGATAAGTGTACCCCAAAATACCATGTCATGATACCATCTTTACAAAACACGGTATGTGTCGTGTATAGATCCTGAAAATCCTTTGCAAGTTTTGAGTTTCAGCAAAAAAAAAAAAAAATAACGACCCTGCAAGTTTTTTTTTTTTTTTTTTTTTTTTTTTGCCTTAACTAGGCATTGGATATTGAAAGCGCTTGAGTTTATACATTCTGTAAAATAATCATCTGAGACTTCGATAGTGTTGACATTTATCGAGTCTTCAGCAGAGCCTGGAAAAAAAGTAAATTCCGGGACCCGTGGCTCACCAAAGAAATTTAAAGACTGGCTTATTAAAAATCCACAGGACATCCATACGGCCTGGTGCAGGGTCTGCAGTGAATTTCAGGAAATTAACCTTGATCTGTATCTCAAACAATACCGTGTTGGATCCCTAAATTTGAGGTTATTGGGCCTGAGCCTGGAAAGTCCTTTAATCTGATTTTTAATAAGGTGTGGAGAAGTGTGGTATAAGGATGTTAAACAAGAGAACAGTAGTGTTATATAAGTTTCATACTTTTAATATAAAAATGCATCATAAATTGAAACTTCATAATTATAATATTGTAAAAAAAAAAAAAAAAAGTAAAGTTTTATATTACATAAAATAATTGTAAATAAAATAAGATCAAGTCAACTGCTTCAAGTTTATAAATGCTATATATAAAGTTAAAAAGGTCCTGCACCTCGGGATATCCATATAACATTGTACTGTGTATAATATTTTTCCAGCAGTGATGGGGTGGGTTTTCTTGACATTAATACTACTGAGTTTCTTATAATGACAGAGGGAGTGTATGAAACGGCTGCATGTGAGAGACAGCTTGGCCGACATGCATGTGTTTGGAATTTTTGCGGATTTTTGAAATCGAAAGCGGTGAACTTGCCCAAGACTCCTGACTTCACAGTTTACACAAAGGATAACAAACTCACTGCTGTGTATATTCACTGTTAACATGCTGTGCAGTTTGTGTATTGATGGAGATTTTCATTTGGAGTACGCACTGGACCACTTGTGTTAATTGCTGCCCCTCGCCGAAGAGTGAATCTCTCAGACACACACACACACACTCTCTCTCTCTCTCTCTCTCTCTCTCTCTCTCTCACACACACACACACACACACACACACA
>JAOUQZ010000047.1:7579080-7595196 GCA_028564935.1 Neosilurus hyrtlii
GTTGTGTGACTGATGGCCCTGCGATGGCCTGGCGAGCTGTCCAGGGTGTACCCCGCCCTCGCCCAGAGTCAGCTGAGGTGGGCGCCAGCCTCCCCGCGACCCTAATTAGGAATAAGCGGTTCAGAAGATGAATGAATGAATGAACTTACAGAATATACTTTTCCTTGCAAACAAAAAACAAATAATTTGGGAGGAAAACGACAACTTTGCGACCTTCTCCTGAATGTTTGAGAAGAGATTGAAACTATTCTACTTCAGAGCCTCATTTTGTGACATTTGTTAAAATTTCAAACATGTCTGAAATCTTTTGGGATGCGTTCATGAACCAGGCATTCGAGGATGAAAATAAACACTCACTTTTTTATTGAACTGCTCGTATGATCACCACCCTAACCAAATTAGGCTATATTTTACAATTATTCTGAGATGGAGTGTCAAAATTCAGCGACATCCACCGGGCCTGAGGTGCATAATTGTTGTAGTATATACTACATGGGAACATAATCAAAATCTTGTATATATTTTTTGTCATGTTCAACCCAGGTGAGCTCCAAGTGCACACATGAGTAGGTACAGAGCTGTGTATTGGTGTCTTCAAGAGTTTAAATATACACCACTGTCACATGAGGACATCATATCACAACTACATTGTGTGTGTATGTCCTTGCAGGGTCATCGTATGAGGGAGGTTGGTATTATTATTTTTCTGCCAAACTTCTTTCAGTTTCAAGACGCTGATCAAGTTTAATAATAACCAAGTGGTAAGGAACAGAAGCGGTGTAAATAAACAACAAAATTAACAACACTGGGTTTTAGGAGGCTGTGTGCAAACATCAGGAAAAGCAACAAGACAAGATATTTATAGTTTATTTATTTATTTATTTTTAGTAACTTAACCATGACGCAGGCAGGTCAGGTGAGCTCTGCGCTTCACTGTGTAGCTAAGGGTGTCTGCTTAGCTTACTCGTTCAGTGTTTAGTACATAAGTAAACTAAATTTTTGCTTAATTTTTAAATTTTATAGCATAATAATGATGACATTGTCTGCTCCAAGTGTGGGTCTGTTGTTTTGACTCAAACATTATCCACATGGAATAATGCTTTTTTTTTTAATCCAGAGACAGCAGTCTAATCAGATTGCACCATTCCCCTGTAGTACATACTTATTCCGCTCACTC
The DNA here is from genome assembly GCA_028564935.1 of Neosilurus hyrtlii. Taxonomy (NCBI): domain Eukaryota; kingdom Metazoa; phylum Chordata; class Actinopteri; order Siluriformes; family Plotosidae; genus Neosilurus; species Neosilurus hyrtlii. The sequence goes on from JAOUQZ010000047.1 coordinate 7,580,258, forward strand.
TCTCATTTGCTGAACCACTTAATCCTACTGTTATTCTCGCTGGGAGGCTGCGACCGTAACAGTAGATCTCAGCCAATACTGGTTAAATGCGGGGTACACCCTGAACAGCTTGCCAGACCACTCCAGGGCAACCCACATAACCATTCTCACTCACACCTAGGGACAATTTGAAACAGCCAATTAGCCTAATGTGCATGTCTTTGGACTGTGGGAGGAAACCAGAGTACCCAGAGGAAACCCACACAAGTACAGGGAGAACATGCAAACTCCCCACAGCTCCGTCTGAGCCTGGGACTTGAACCCAGAAGATTCTTGCTGTGAGGCAGACATGCAAACCACTTCGCCACTGTGCCACTCATAGTAATTCCAGTTATGTTTATATTTATTAGGTTTGGAAGACGCCCTTATCCTGAACGGCTTACAGAGGTTTATCGTCGCACTAAACTGCTGCTCTGGATGCTGTCAATCAACATTGCTGACAGGCTCTTGTGAGGCATATCACAGTTGATGCTCCGCCCTCAGGGAGCTGTCCGTCACAGACTTATCAGTCATCATTAGTCCCCCCAGCAACTTGCTTTCAGCTCAGTATTTGGCTCCTTAATGATTGGAAATAATCCATACATAGGATAATAGCAACATAATCTTCTTATTGATTCTTAGCAGCTTTGGAGTCTAGGTGATTAGCATGGCACAACCCACCACCCGTGACTTGAAGAAGGTCAAGAACAATGAGAAATAAATTATTTCTCAACAAAACACAAAGATTGCAGGATTACCCAGAAAGTTCACAGAAATAGATCAATAATCCTGAACAAACATTAAAAGCACAGACAAACCGTTCGCTGGTTGTTTTGTTGCTATTGCCGCATCTGCATAATTCATACTGTGTCATACAACAGTTTACTAACAACATGTCCACTGATCTAACTGGCTGAGCAGCGTCTCAAGATTGCTGATATTTTGTGATAATAGCACTGGGACGTTTCATCGTGTTAATCACGCCGCATTCCCTAGTCTGAAATGCTAGTGATAGTGACATGATCAGATCATGAAATTATACTTTACAGGAAAGTAACTTAATAATAATAAAAACAATAATAATATAAACAGGGTGGCACGGTGGCGCAGTAGTTAGCATGTCCGCCTCACAGCGAGAAGGCCTGGGTTCCCAGTCTCAGGCGTTTCTGTGTGGAGTTTGCATGATCTCTCCGTGCTTGCGTGGGTACTCCGGTTTCCTCCCACATTCCAAAGACATTTACATAAGGTTTATTGGGTTTTCCAAATTACCCCTCGGTGTGAATTTGAGAGTGAATGTTGTGTCTTTGTTGGCCCCGCGATGGTCTGGTGAGTTGTTCAGGGTGTACCCCACCTTGGCCCAGAGTTGGCTGAGATAGGCTCCAGCCTCCCCATGACTCGAGTAAAATAAAGTAGTTCAGCAAATAATAATAATAATAATAATAATAATAATAACAACAAAAAAAAATTATAATAATAATAACAAAAAAAATTATAATAATAATAGGTCTTTAATGGATAAGATAAATATTCTATGTTACAATCTATAAAAGTAACATTATAGAGTTACATTATATTATACTGTATTGTATTGTATTGTATGTTATTGCATTATATTATATAGTATTATATTATATTATTGCTGTGATTGAGCGCAGCGTGGGCTTTCTCGCCTGACTCTGGACTGAGGAATAAATGGGCCTGGAGAGATAAATAAAACGCGTACAAATGGACTATATAGACAAAATCAATACCCAAAAAGATACTGAGCTAAATAACAACTAGCAAAGACAGTAATACTATTAAATAAAATAAAACATGCCAACAATATTACATATAGAACATTATTATAATCACACTATATTTAAAAATTACACAGTTTACAAAAAAATTCATAAATCTCTGTGTATTTATCTTTGCTTTCATGGTGGATTTTTTTCTGTAGAGTGTATCTCGTGTGTTTTATCTTGTGTTGAAGGTCATGTCGCTCCTTCACGAAGCAGTGAAATGTTTGGATGCTTGAAATCCACTTGGGTAATTTGAATTTCTAGATTTTCTTCATGCATGACCAGATATTAGCACAGTGTTATGTGAAGACATTTCCTTTCTTTCTTTCATCCATGCCTCCTCATCCTTGTTTTGTTCATCAGGGTGTCTGTATGTGTATTTGAATATGTGCGTGCATGTGTTTTAATGATGCCTGGATTAAAAGCAACCCCAATATCAGTAACCATAGGCCAAACCTTTGCCTAAATATAACCCAGTATGTACAGTGTTTTAATGTGGCGGTTAACTGATGGTCAACGCAGTAGAGGTTTACGTTCTTTACCTCAATGTGTGACATGTTTTGATACTGTAGCTACACACACATATAAGAAACTTTTGCTTGTTCCATGCCAAATCTCCTCAGCGTTCTCAGTGACGCAGGCGAATGAAACTGTGAGTCAGTGACAGGTTTGCGCTTTCTTAAACAGGCGAAGTACTGTTACGTTTCATCAGCTGCCACCAGGATGATCCCCAAAGATTAACGCTCGAATAGTTGGACGTGTGTAAACATGTTCATACGACACAGAACTCATACCTTCACTCAATCTCTAGTTTCAGATTCCCTTCAAGTGGATTCTCTTTGACCTGATACATTAATTCATTGTGTGAAGATCGAATTGGATGCAAAGGTAAAAAAAAAAAACCCAAAAAAACACTGTTAAAAAAAGGAAAACCTGTAAAAAAAAACATTTTATGCATCAATTCTCTCGCTGTATGTTTGTACGTATATATAGAATTAATCAAACAGTTTGTGCAGATCAAAAATTCTCTTATTCTGTCTCGTAAGCATTGGAAAATATTTGTTTTTTGATTTGACTGTCACTTTATTTCAAACATAAAAGCCAGATTTAGTGATAACAAACACCGACTACCCCCCAGTGCAGCAAACTGGGCTATCAAATGCCGGCCATGTCTCCTACTGTCTATGGTGAGAGGCATGTAAAAGAATCATTGCTGATTTTCGTCAAGAGTAGCTGCATAGCCATCAGCGTGTTTCTGCCCTGCGATGGCCTGGAGAGCTGTCCAGGGTTTCCTCTGCCCTCGCCCAGAGTTGGCTGAGATGGGCGCCAGCCTCCCCGGGACCCTAATTAGGAATAAGCGGTTCAGAAAATGAAACACCGACTACTTTATATTAAATAATTTGTTTTTAAATGATGTTTGGGTGTATGCCTGCCTTGCACACAGTGATTCTGGGAGAGGCTCACTTTCCGTATCCACCTTATACCTCATCTAGGTTATTAAAGTGGTTATTGAAGATGAACATTTAGATAAACTGAGCTCCTAGAATGACTACACACTGGTTTTTTTTTTCTTTTTTCTTTTCTTTTTTTAATTACACCATATGACCTCTAGAGGCAGCAGTGAGCATAAACCAAATAGAAGGTTCTATGAGCTCAGGAAGTTTGCTTAATTTTTTAACTAATTATTTACAACAAAATGGATTTTCCTTCATTTTATTTGGTTATTGGAAACAGCAAGCAGAACCCCAAACTCTCCAGCTTCTGAGAAAACTGTATGTAAGTTTCCTGAAGTTATTAAATTTTTAAAATTGTTATTATTATTATTATTATTTTAACCATGTACCTGCAGCAAAACCTGAGATGAACACTCAGTTACGAAAAGAAAGTTATTTCCTGCACCTCACATGGATCTTTTGATGTTCTTTTAAATTAGGCCTACGTACCTAGGGGCAAACTACGGCCTTCAAGCTAACAATTTAACTTGTAGCTAGCATTGTGCACTAATCTCTTTAAGGTTTTTAATATGGCTTGATATGTCTTTAGATGGCCTGTTTGGCTACATTTGTTAAACATTGCTAGCTGGCTTGGTATGCGAATGCATCTATTTACTATAAAATGCTTTAAATCCTTTACACAGACTTTCTTACGTTTTCATATCAAGGGACTCAACTCTGGCGCCTATATTTAAAAATGCTGTTCATGTTTTTTTTTTCCTCCAAGTGTTCTGATTTGTGAATGTAAATTAATTTGATGTATTCGAAATTAGCTTGAGGAATGTTTGTATGACGGCAAGGTAGGCACTTAGACATAATATTCTACTTGTTTCATGATAATAAGATGAAAAATCATAAAAACCCTGGATGCATATATTATCTGAGAAATTGGACTACGGAATCATAATTTTTTGAGCTTTTATTGTGATGCAAATCACAACTTGTAATATTCCAGAAACAGGCTTGTGGATGCATGAATTAGGGCATTACTTGAGAATATATTATTTATCTATTCCAGAATTCTTGTATTCTGTGACAGTATGGCTTATACAGGGTATAAAATTAAAATCCAATAAAAAGTCCACATTTTAAAGGTAAATGAAATTTTTTTAATGATAATCGTATTATTATTTACACTTGTGAAACTTGATTGAATACAGTTTTTATATATCATGTTTTAAAGATCATCCGCTAAATGGTGGCCATCGTTGTCTATACACACTTGGCATGGCTCGACTGGTCATGTCGGGTGGAACTGCAGCAATCTCCAGCTTAATGACAACCTTAAAGGCTTCGTTAGTTCAGGGTCGATGATCACATTCATGAGTTAAGGTAGCCTCATGGAAAAAAATCACAAGGGGGGAGATAAGGCGAACTGCACGCAACGAGATCACCTGATCCGGAAATATTTCCACCAGCACTTCCGATGAGCTTCGAGCTGTGTGTAGCTCCGTCGAACTGAAACCACATGTCATGTTTTCCAAGCTCAAGGTGTTCAAGTCATAGCCTTAGAAACATTTTCAAGCATATTGGTGTAACGGTCAGAGCTCACATTAACAGGGTGCAAATAATGATGAATAAAAAGTGTATAGAAAGAAGTTTTATGTGTGTAAATATTAATTTGATTATCCTTAACATTTTGTTCCCTTTACTTGCCTGTGTGCCATTCTATTCTCTTCACTGTCTCCTCTCTCTCATCCCTCTTTCCTTCACACCAGGTAGAAGGTTGCACCGAGGGGGTTGAGGGATGAAAGGCGGAGTGCAGCGAAAGATGTGTGGGAGAGGAGGACGGGAGAACAATGCAACGCCTGTATGGAGTGTGTGAGAGAGAGGGAGAGAGTGACATCGGGAGGGGAGAGAAAAGAGACTAGAGAGAGAGATGTTATCGGGAGCGCTCTAGTCTACTGTTTACACACTGTGCCTTCTGAAGCACTGCAAGAAAGAGTGAGACTGAGGGAAAGATGGAGAAGGATAACAATTTGAGTAATAGATAAAAAAACAAACAAACAAAAAACACCCCAGTCAAAAGTAACTCAAATGTTGGAATTGAGACTGAAAGATAGGAAAGTCCACAGGAGGTCTGTTTATTCTAGATAAAGCTTGGTAATGCTAATGCATCAGTATCACGTCATTTAAATACTAAGACTTGGCTTTTTTTGTAGCACACTAAAAAACTGTTTTTACTACCAGTTTTGGAGATGACCTGTGGAGTAACCCTTAGCTTACACTAGGGCACGATGTCCACGATTGAGGGAACTGTGAGGAGCGTGGGAGGGTTGGGGGACCGAATCGTGATGATCTTGAGGGAACTTGGTGGACTCATGATGGTCTTGAGGGAACTTGGTGGAATCGTGATGATCTTGAAGGAACTTGGGGGAATCGTGATGATCTTGAAGGAACTTAGGGGATTCCTGATGATCTTGAGGGAACTTGGGGGATTCCTGATAGTCTTGAGGGAACTTGGGGGATTCATAATGGTCTTGAAGGAACTTGGTGGATTCCTGATGATCTTGAAGGAACTTGGTGGATTCTGATGGTCTTGAAGGAACTTGGTGGATTCTGATGGTCTTGAAGGAACTTGGTGGATTCCTGATGGTCTTGAGGGAACTTGGGGGATTCATAATGGTCTTGAAGGAACTTGGTGGATTCCTGATGGTCTTGAAGGAACTTGGTGGATTCTGATGGTCTTGAAGGAACTTGGTGGATTCCTGATGATCTTGAGAGAACTTGGTGGCCTCCTGATGATCTTGAGAGAACTTGGTGGCCTCCTGATGGTCTTGAGGGAACTTGGGGGATTCCTGATGGTCTTGAGGGAACTTGGGGGATTCCTGATGGTCTTGAAGGAACTTGGGGGATTTGCGATGATCTTGAGGGAACTTGGTGGATTCTTGATGGTCTTGAGGGAACTTGGGGGGTTCATGATGGTCTTGAGGGAACTTGGTGGATTTGTGATGCTCTTGAGTGAACTTGGTGGATTTGTGACAATCGCACTGATTACTACGATGTATTCCAATTGTGATAGAATGTGGGAATCACAGTAGGGCATAACAGATCTTGATACGCCATCGTAGGGCATCTTGATTAACTTGGAAACATAATTGCTTTAAGTTTCACCTCCTGGATGTACCCTGCCTCCTTATTATTATAATTATTATGGAGCTTTTTTTTAATCATGGTGGTCATGGATATCGTGTCCTAGTGTAAGATGATGATGATACCAAACAAACTACATAATTATAGTGACAACTTATAGACATTGAAAATAGCACTGATTTTGTTTTTAAGAATTTTGAAACCATGATTTTTATAAGTAAGCTTGCATCCTAAAACCTTTAACAAAGCCCCAAATTTCACTTTCATATAATCATCGTTCTCTATAAGCTTCTTGTGAGCTCTTGTCGGGTCAGTACTGTATCAAGACAACCAGGAATCTATGTGTTTAACACCGAGGCCCCCAGTGAACGGATTGCACTAGCCACTACCTAGCTATTATAAATAATTGGCAGGCATTTAGCTCACCTTGGACTTGACCTACAATAAACTTTTCATAAAATCTTTTCAGACTTTGTTTCCAAGTTGCTACCCTTAAAATTTGACCTTGATACAGGCATGCGTAGCCACAAAAAACCCGCATACTAACAGACGTGAAAACAATACCAACTATGCTACCGTGGCTGGTAATCAAAATGTGTATTGCTAGCACTCTACTCCCACAGGTGGTGAGAATCATATACATAATATTTACTATACTGTCTTGAGGAATTGGTCCATGTTAGTGTTGTGTGGATATCAGTGTCATACTCGTGGCACTGGAAGGGGCTACATTATCATTAGTTGCATCAGGGCAAAATTCATGGAAAGGTGCATTAAAGTAATACATTCCACATAAAGTGCCATTGGAGAAGAGGGTCACATTCTCCAGATTTGAGACACCACAACTAGGGTGTAGATGCAACTGTTCTGGACATGCATGCTGTATGAGTTGGCTCAATGGTGTGGTGTATGGAGATGAGTGTCACACTTATACCACTGGGAGTAAGAACGCTATTATCAGTTACACAACCCACAGAAGGTGCCTAGTGATGATAAAGTAGGATCTGCGCATGTTTCCTGGAGTGGCACGTCAAAGTAATGCCTGTTAGACACTCATCACAAAGTGGCATGTTATGACATGTCCAAAGCACTAGTTGGCCACTATGTCGGTTCTGTCTCAGCAGACGGTTCAGTTCGATAGGATGAACCATAGTTTTGTTGACTTGGCATTGGTGAAGCATTTCACCTGTACCTTGCCAAATTTGAAACACCACTTCTGGCTGTCGATGCAGCTCTCTTGGGTCTACACGCCATCTTGGCTGCATATCCACTGAAGCACTGAACAGTCTCAGCAGGTAATAAGTGAGACTTAACCTTAGAAGTGTCCATGAAAGGTGACAGAAACTGTCCACCTCAGAGTCAGTTTTGATTTTCTCCGATGTGGCACCATCGCCAAGCAACCCCCCATTTTTCACACAAGGCCTTGAATTGCTAGCAACCTGGAGTTTTTAACGGTCTCACTGAGATGACAACATGTCTCTGCCTGTTGTATTTGGAATCCAGCCACCAGCTGATAACCCACTTCTGAAAGTCTCTTAGTTCCATCAAGCCCAAAGGAACTACTGCTGTGACTGTCATCAGCAATCCTAGCATCCTCAGCAAGAAGCTGGTACTACACCAAGCAGCCTGGCTGAATGCGACACACATTGGGTTGAAGGGTTGGCTGGCATTCTCAATGTATTCTGCTTCACTACAAGAAATTGTGTCCTGTGTTGGTGTTAGGGGGCACTTTACTGAGTTCTCTGTGAAACCAAGCACCATAATATGAGTGAACAGGGTGGACATGCCCAGAATTGCCTGCTCCTTGGTGGTGGCACATGAGAGCTAATCCCCCATGTACGGCAGAAGTGGTTATTGAAGTCTACTTTATATGTGTGTGTTTTCTGTTTTTGTGTCTGTCCACCTATTTGCTCTAACTCTCAATCTGTTATTGTGAATGAAAACATTACTATTATTATTATTTTATTCTTGTTATTAATCAGTCAAGTCATTAATTAGTAAGTTTATAATTCAGCTGGCTCAGTTTCACTGAAAATACCAATGGCACCTATAAATAAATAAATAGATTGCATAATAAAACATAATAGTAATAATTTATTTATGGTAATTTGGCAATTAAAAAGATAAAAAGATATGTTTCAGTTTTAATTATTTATCACTAGCGGTTGGTTACACGGGTCCATCATCTCCCAATCATTGAAGGGAGAAGCCATGCATCACAACGAAACAGGTAAAGACCATACTGTCCAGTACACACTGAGATATATTCTATGTAAGACCCACCACTGAAGCAGTGGAGCTGTGCATCCAGGCAAGACTCACACTGTAATCTTTTCTCCCTTTAAAGCACACTATACTTGAATCTGCCATTGAAGCTAGGGGTTCTCTGGGGTTAGGAGTGAGCAGTCTCCAGAGCTTTTAAAAAAGATTTTCATGCAGACTGAATACAACTGTCCACAAAGTCAAACAGTGCAAACATGCACTGAGATGGCTAATTACTTGGATTGCTAAAAATTTAATTCCATACAGGGCGGTATGCTGGCATGGTGGTTAGCGCGTCCACCTCACAGCAAGAAGGTCCTGGGTTCAAGGCCCAGGCTTGGTAAGGGCGTTTCTGTATGGAGTTAGCATATCCTTCCTGTGCTTATGTGGATGTCTCCAGGTACTATGGTTTCCTCCATTTTTTTTTTTAAATGGCTGTTCCAAATGGCCTCTACATGAGTGTGAGTGGTTGTGTGTGTGTGTTGGACCTTGAATGGTTGGCAAGCTGTTCAGGGTGTATCCTGCCTTTACCTGGAGTCGGCTGAGATAGGCTCCAGCCTCCTCATTACTCTAGTATGATTAAGTGGTTCGGTAAATGAATGAACGGATGTCATATAAAATACAGTGCGTCTCTTTCTAAAAAGTTTTAGCGTAGAATCCAGCTGATTCTTTTCTTAGCATTGTTCCATTCCCTGAAGCTTTATAATCATATCGGATGATAAAAATTGTTTTACCTTCATTCAGTTGTTGGAAATATTTAAAAAATGTAAACACCTTATGTAAAACATTGTTGTAAAAAATTTTTTGTTTTTTTAGTGCAGGTTGCGGAATAAAATGGCGCATTGTTACTTTTGACAGCTCAGACAAAGCAGCAATAACCAACTATTCAGCAGCTCTGTCCAAAACTGTACTTCCTCTGAATCATTCATTATTTACAGTATAGTCAACTCTCTATAGAACACCACAGCAGCAAGCACAAGTACACTTCTTCCATGGCAAGCCCTGGGAATGCCCCAATGTGACCAGACATCACATAAACTAAGATAAAGAGTGGGAAGGCAGTTTATCAATTGAAACCATAAAGTTAAATAAATTGTGTTTGTGTGTTTGTGTATGTATGTATGTGTGTGTGTGTGTATATATATATAAATACAACTCTTCAAGAAATAAATGTATGATTACTATCTGTCAAGTTAACTTGTGTCTACAGTGATGCTTGAAAGTTTGTGAAACTTTAGAATTTTCATATTTATCCATAAATATGAGATAAATATATTAGTTTGCCATATAAGTCCTAAAAGTAGAAAAAGTTTTATTTAGATCTTTAAAATCTATTGTTTACACAAATGAGATGCAGATATTTTACTTAGTCTTTAATTGATAATTGAAATTTTAATTTAATTGATAATAGAATAGAAAAATAATCCATTATTTTATGTATATCTGTGAGGGGCCTCATATGGGAATCTCAAGCAATTCTTTTTGCTTTTGCTTTTTTGTTTTTTGATATACTGTATTAATCCCACAAGGGAAATTATTGCTTCTGCATTTAACCCAACCAAAGTGAGCGCACACACACACACACACACACACACACACACAGGGAGCAGTGAACTGCCATACACATTGGGCGCGCTTAGAGAGCAGCTCGGGGTTAGGTGCCTTGCTCAAGGGCACTTCAGCCATGAAGGGGAAGGGAAGGTGCAGCTCACTCCCCCACCACCACCACACATTTTTTCTGCTGGGTCACGAATCGAACCACCGACCTTTCTGTCCCAAAGCCGGTTCTCTAACCAATAGGCTACTGCTGCCCCCAAGGTGCAAATACAGTCAGGTGTTTTTGGTCAATTAAAAGATAATCAGTTGGGCACCCTGTCCTATTTCAAGAGCAGGAATCTGTCACGGTGTGGTCTTACAAAACTTTTGGAATCTTTGTGGAAGTCAATAATGGCATTGAAAAAAAGAGAGATTTCCGATGAGCTTAGAAGAGCTGTTGGTGCTCATCAGGATTGAAATGGTTACAAAATTCTTCCTAATGGAGTTTGGACTCCATCTAACTATCTATAGTCAGAGAGATGGGAATTTGAGTCTATCCAAGTGTAGGGCATGTTCTAGTCGATGGATGAGACCAAAATATAATTTTTGGTTTGAATGCTAATCATTATGTTTGGAGAAGTGCGATTTGATGATCATTAATGTGCCAATGAATTTTGAATTATAGCAACAAATTGCAAAGGAAATTGTGAACTGAATCTCAGGAGAAAGTGCAGGAAATGTAAAGGAGTTTAAAGGTAATGTTTTGGATTGTCAAAGTCCTGTAGAAAGGTTGTGCGAGGAAACCCATCACTTGCAGTCTTGAAGCTGTTCCGTATTGAGGAATGGGCCACAAAAATCCTCCAAGTTGATGTGCAGGATTGATCGACAGAAAGCGCCTGCTTTTCCCATTCACAAATATGTAGTATTGGATTGTTTCCTCAATACAGTAATGACCAAATGTAATATTTTTATCTCACTGTATTTAGCTGGGTTGTATTTATTTATTTTTACAATTTGTGTAACGATCTGATGACATTAGGTCGCATTTATGCTCAATATATAGTTAATAATATATATAGTAAGTTTTTGAAGGTCATCGATCTGTTTATCCATCCATCCATCCATCCATGTGACCTCATGTGATTATTTATTTACTTTACTGTGAGGAAGTTGCTGTATTTTGATACTTTTGCCCAGAGATATGATAGTAAGTTTTGGCTTTTTCGTCGTGTGTGTGCGTGTCATGAATCATGCGGCGCGGTCCAAGTAAAAAAACGACAATAGTGCTTCTATTTCCACCTCCGTCAGTTCCTTCTGCTGGCGTCTCTTGAGGAGGTACCAAACCCCACACAGCTGAAAAGTACTTCTTGTCAACAAAATGAGCACAAATCCAGTTTTCTGGTCTCAAAAGGTTGGGTTGAAAAAGGCACTTGGACCACACGCACTCAGTGATCCTTTAAAAACGCTATACACTTTAAGTCTCTTTTGTGTTGCAACCTCTGGCCTTTTGTTTTAACCTCCTCAATAAAACCCCTGTAAGTAATCACAGGAGTGTTTTTGAAAAATAGCTGTTAAAAACACCCAAAAATCTTTAAAACTTCAAGCTGGTGTCAGTGATGTTAATAATATATTGTATCTTTATCCTATAGAAGTCTACCGAAACTGTGTTGGTGTTCTTGTCTGCATGTGGAGCAGAAGGCTGATTTTGAAAAGGCACTTGATATGGAGCAAGCCTTTGAATAGTCTCCCTCACAATGGGCTTCATTATTAGATTGAGCAACAGGCAAACACATGAACACAGAAGGGATGACTGGGGGAAAAAAATGCATGAGAGGAGAAATTAGAATTATGAAAAGCAGGACTGATTTAAAAAAAGCGAGAGAGCCCTAATTCTAACCAGCTTTAGTGTCCTTTCCTCATTGGGCTGCGATAACATCTGAGCAGAGTTGATTATGGCCTCCTGTGTGCTCCTGCTTCTATTTGCTCGAGACAGGCTTCTAAGAGAACACGCGTTAAATGAGCGAGCGTGTGTTGGCTACATCAAGAAACGTGGCTGTGTGGTTAAACTGGAAGCAGCTGCTCTTAAAGGAGCTTTAAAGTGACGGAGGCGTTGATGCGTGGAGCCCTGGTGCGTACGTACGTACGTTTGTGTGTTTCTTGATGATTGAGTTCAAAGGGAACGCCCGACAGGCTTTATGCCCTGAAAAACGCTTCATTTAATGTGTGTGTGTGTGTGTGTGTGTGTGTGTGTGTGTGTGTGCGTGTGCGTGCGTGTGGGCGCACATCTTAAAGGTGACAAACCTTTTGATCAGGTGCTGTGTGTGAAGCCAGGATACAAGAAAATGGTTGAAATAACAACCAATAATTGGACTTAAGCCTATTTTCCTCTATTTATCCCTTCATCCTTTACTTTCTGAGCATTCCTCATATTTATCTTGCCCTGGTTGTGTTTTGTCACTGGAGAAGTAAGGTGAACAAATGATTTTTTTACTTTTGTAAGTTTAAAAAATGGCTACACGTTTACTTGGCTGTGCTTTGGTTGCCATGGGTACCCTTTAGCCTGTATATGTATGTGTGTGTCTGTGTGTGTGAGGGAGAGAGAGACAGAGAGATTCCAGTGTCCAACAGAGATCAGAAAAGCTGCCGCTCTCAAGTTCAGATCAATATCTTCCTGCCCATCTGAGCTCCATTCCCATGTCTCTCTCACTCTCCCACACATACACAGTGAGAAAACATGCCAATTTGCCACTCCCATGGACTCCCAGTGGGTTATAAACTTTCTAAAACTTGTTTCTTGTATGTAACTGCAATATTAAAATAATAACAATAATCTGAAACCAGTATGTAGATGGACTAGAAATTGTATCGACCATGTTTCTCTCACTCTCGCTATCGGTTTAGCTCATGTGACACTCTGGGACACGATTGGGTGAACGTGTAAATACCAGAAATGCCCAGCAGCAAGAACTAGCCAATAGGCTTCTGCCATAGACATAGCAAGTTGCTGTGTAAGTCTGGGCATTTTCACCTGAGCCTACTGACCCATCAGAGCCAGTGCCTATCCCAGTTTCTGTAGCGTGAAGTGACTGGGAGTTCAACACTTCCTGGATGGGATGTTAAAAAAAAAAATATGGGGACACTAATCCATCGCAGGTTACCATCCCAGTATTTTATTATTATTTTTTTTTTTTCTTTTACTGATACCCATTTACACTGATGGGTGGGCAGAGGCACATGTGTGGGTAAGATCTTGTCCAGGGATCTTCGCTCAGTTGGGGTCTAATGGGGATTCGAGCCCATGACCACTTAATCATGAGGTCAGCACCCTAATCATTACTCCACCAGCCCAATTATGTTACTGTGTATGGACATCGTTTTAAGGTAGCTAGCCTTTTCTTCATTTATCAACACTTGTTCTAAAATCTAACTGAGCTTCATGTTGGGTAGCGGCCACAGGTGCCAAACTTGTCACAGCTTCTATATTTCTTTTATACTTTCTGGAGAGACACCGTGCTGAAACTTTCGGATTAAACGTAGCAGCCATCTGCTTTTGGACCTTAGTACCAAGATGAAACAGTTTTACCGTCCCACTAACTGCTCATGAGACAAAACAGCACTGTATCCAAGTCAAGTACTCTAAAAGATAAATCACAGTTGTGTGTTTTGGTGTATGCTGAGTCAGTATATCTATTTCGCCTTGCTATTTCCTTTTCACACTCAAAGCTTTCTCGTTAGAAAGCACTAAACCGCAACACAACTGCCATATTGGCTTCCCTGCCTGAATGCAAGAGATGCCTAATGAGATGGATATCTAAGAGTTTTTTAGCATAACACAATGATTCCTATCTTACAGCATAAGTTCGTTTACCCTTTATGATCTTTAGTTGAGATTACTGGTGGGGGGGATTTTATATATGTATATGTATATGTATATGTATATGTATATGTATATGTATATGTATATGTATATATATATATATATATATATATATATATATCTCAGTAGCGGGCTGTCAGAGCTAGTTAGACCTTCTCTGCTGTCCCAAACACTATCAGAAGCACTTATCTACATTTACAACTTAAATTCTAGTTTTTGTTCCGTGAAATTGTATACATTTATTCCCAACAGTCTATTCTCCTCATTTCGTAGCATGACTCTTGGCTGCACTGCTTCCAGTACGTATATGTGGATGTTACATTTTTTGTCCAATCAGATTTCAGCCTCTATGTGCTGCCATGTCAGTCTAACGCGTTCAGGGCCCTCAGAATCAGTAGTGCTGGCCGATTTCACAAAGTACATTAGACGTGAGGCCGTTTCTTTAACCAATCGGATTTCCTGCACAAGGGAAGGAGGAAGGATTTTGTCTATAGATAATCAGCATGATGTATTTTATTTAAATGTTTTTTGTCATGTTATTAGATAAAAATTGATTCTGAACCCTTTTTCGCCTGTTACATTTGACCAGGCGCCAGATATACTGACAGGTTACACCAGTGATCACCAGTGGAAGTTATGTAATGCTAAAGGGTTAACTGGGTTTCTTGCTTTAGTAATAATGGTATTCACCCTCAGTACGCGAAATGCCTCTCTCTGTACTGCTTATATATAATTATATATAATATATATTATATATTGTAAGAGAATATAATATATAATATTTATATAATTGCGACGTGACAGTGGTGGTATTAAGAGGTGGATTAAGTCCCCACTGAAGGCCTAGGTACCAAATGCACGGCCCGCCACTGGAAT
>JAOUQZ010000047.1:7595296-7611494 GCA_028564935.1 Neosilurus hyrtlii
TGTGTGTGTGTGTGTGTGTGTGTGTGTGTGTGTGTGTATATATATATATATATATATATATATATATATATATGTATATATGTCTATCTCTGAAATTACAAAATGAATTTGGTGAATGCTCCCTGCTACATGAATTCTCACGCTGTCATGTCAGTGAGCGTGGGTTTGACGCATGAGATTTTCTGATTGAACCTCTAATAGTCCCAGAAAAAAATAAATGAACACATAAATAGTTAACAAACTGTGATGCTATTACTAAGTAAATACCTCATTGCAATGCTCATACATCATCATTATCATCATCGCAGCATGATGGCATGGCGATATAGTGGGAAGCATGTCTGCTTCATGGCAAAAAGGTCCTGGGTTCAAGTCCTGGCCGTTTCTGTGTGGAGTTTGCATGTGTGATAGAGAGAGGCTCCAGCCTCCCCGCAACCCTGATAGGATTAAGTGGTTTGGCAAATGTGTGAATGAGGATTTGTAGCCTTTAGTTGTATAAGCTAATGCTGAAATAAGATTGAAGACTCAATAATTGAGTGAATTTAGCCACCGGTTTTGCTCTAAATGCTTCCCTGAAGCTGTGTATGCTGTCTTAGAAGCATCGTTCAACTCCTAAACAATATCAGGACTCATCTAAGCCAGGAAATAAAGAAATTACAAGGTTGCAACAAGAAAGGTGCTTGAATCAACATTATTTGATCGGCTTCTCAAGTCCACACGCTAAGTATTTCTTAATTAATTAATTAGAAATTTTAAACTATTATGATTTTTGAAGTTTTAGTCGGGTTCTGCTTCAGAGCATTGGTGCACTTGCAACATTGATCTGTGGAACCGCTGCATCGCAGCCTCATCAATAATGAAAGAGGAGAAGCTTGCTAAAGATTAATAAAAGACTTCTCTTCTGGGGTTTTACTCACACACACACACACACACTACTGTATTTTCATTATTAATAGCAGCACCAGACACACATACTCAGGGAAGATGACATCATGTATGCTACTCGTGACCAGAGAGAGAGGGGGGGAATTTCCTCATAAAAATTGAAATGATCAGGAAAGAGCAGGAGGAAAGTGAGAGGAGGGAAAACGGACGAGTGTAATTGCAATTCATTTCCACCTCAGAGCCCCTTGGGTGAATCTCCAGCCTGTGATCTGGGGGTGTATGAGAGATCAGGTCCTTCTTTTTAATATTCACAGCCATGGGTCGAGATGAGAGACGGTTCCCATACCTTCAGGTCCATGAACATAATGAGATTTTTATTTCACCCCTGTGTGTATGCGTGCACGCGCCGAGTGCATCACGGCCGGGCATTAAGATCATCCGAGTGAAGCGGGGCTGAACTTTCACTGGAATGATTTATGGAGCTACTGAAGCATCAGTCTTCCTCGTTCTTCCTCATGTATGCCTCGCTAGCCCTAAATTACCGTGAATGGTGCAGAGGTTCACACACTTTGCTCCCCGCAGGCCCCACTTCCTTTTTTATTATTTTTTTTTTAATTTATTTTTTTGTTAACCATGTCCATCTCCTCCAGGTTTCGTATGTGTCATCTTCAGGTTGCTTCATCTGGATCCTAAAGTTCATTTGACATGCCAGGGTCTGCCCAGAATGGATTCCTTTATTCCTCGTCCCTTTTTCTGAGCTCATTCACACGAAAGGTCATCTTGACTTTACTAGATTCCTGTCTCTTCACTTCCACTTGTGCACCCTTTGATGGCGTCTCAACCCTGCTGCTTTATTCGCTCACGGTAGAATATACAGTTGGAGCAATTGATATTGGATTTGCCGAGTGTTGTGTGTTCTAGTTAGGCGTACATGCCTGCTTTTGATCCGTAACATATGAAAACGTTTGGAATTAACTTCGTGTTTCCTCCAGTTGAGATATTTAAGCCGTCTGTAATCAGCTTCAGGCATGTAGCCACGTTTTCACGATTTTGCATTACGTCAGCAGCATTTTACTCATATTGCACCAAGCTTCATGATGTTCCAAAACACTCTTCCTGTCTGATTACTTTCAGAAAGGTTTTCATTTTCAATTCATTTTATCATGTGCATCTCTTCACATTTCAAAGATTTATCCAAGGTTGTTAACAAATTATTAAAGATGATGTCCAAAACACACACACACACACAGGTGTCATCCATACTGTAAAACAGCCCTGAGCATCTTCAGTACATGTTTCAGACCCTGGTACGCCTTACATATGGCAGTACTTGACCTAATCACGAATGCATATGCACACACTCGGCCCTTCTAGGACTCTCGAATGCACAGGTTTTGGCTGCCTGACTGTCTGCACTCTCCTTCATTTTTTTTCTCCCCCTTTTGTTCGTTTGCAGCTGTGGCCAATCAGCAGGTAGCCAGTAACCACTATATTACTGATAGGACACATTTTCCAAGAAAAAAAAAATCAATGCATTATGGATGCATTAAGATAAATGACTTCGGTTTCTGATCTCAGTCTCGTCCTGCACACGGAGAGCATGTTTAATAAGATCGGACTTTGGGCTCCATCGCTCGATATTGCTCTCTGACTGGTAAAAAATATTTTTAAAAAATCAATGAGGATGAAATGACACTTGTTATTCTCTAATTGCTTAAAGACAATGTCGAGAAAAAATATTCGGCTCCAATTTTGTGTTCTTTACATGTGAGTTTGGATGAGCACGGTCTCCTCGCAGCAATAAGCGTCTGAGTTTGAAGCTTGCAGCCAACTGGGGTTTTTACTGTATGGAGTTTTCATGTTCTCTCCTTGCTTGCATGGGTTTTTCTCCAGTTGCCCTGATTTCCTCCCACAGTCCAAAAACATGTGGATTTGGTCGACTGACTACTCTAAATGAAAGAGTGTAAAAGGTTGTTCGGTTGTTGTCTGTGTTAGCCCTTGATAGATCAGTAACCTGTTCAGGGTGTGACCTGCCTTCCACCCAACAGCATCTCGGATTGGCTCCAGCTCAGCCATGACCCTGATGGATAGACTGTCTAGGAAATGGAAGGGTGACTACATTCTAGCAGATGGAATGTGTCAGTACATAAGAATTCTTACATCATGTTGGATGAAAAAACTATCAAATATAAAGAGAATTTTTTTTATGGGCTGTCTCAGGCTGACCATTTAGCGGTGAGGCCAGACTCCATGTCCTCCTGTCTGTTTGTCATGATGTTCCACCAGTGTGATGACCTACACACTCTGTGATATCATCTACTGATTGACTTTCGCACTCACGATAATATCTCAGAGGGGTGCTACCTACCACCATGGGACATCCCACCAGCATAACTTTACACATTGCTCCTAGTTACTTTAGTGCCCTCGTTACTGTCGTCATAACTTTTATGTACTTAAGTACCTGCACTCCTTTTGACAGGAGATTATTGTAACTTCAGTTGTACAGAAAATATGAATGAATTACTAATGTGCAATGTTTTGTTAATAGAAAAGTTCATGAAGTCTAATGCTATCCCAATACAGATTCTGTTTTCATGAAAAGAAAGTATTAACACGGAAGTCCTGCGTGGAGCACCGTAGGCATGGAATGTTGTTTGGATGGTTGTCCCGTGTCCGTGCCACAGAAAACCAATAAGGCTGCCACATCACTGAGTTGATGCTGGTTGAGTGTTATACATCACTGCCTAGCATGATGACGGGCAACAAAAAGACATGCATAGAATAAAAACCAAACAATCTGACTCAGGCAGGCTGACGAACTTTTGTGAAGCGAAATCGTCAAACACGAATGGTAGCACGGAGCATGAACTTGTTAAACGGATAATTAAACTAACATGATAGGTGACACAAATGAATGTGGAAATCAGCGAGTGAAAGGTGGTGAAAAGAAAACTCAGTATTAACGTTTCCAGCTTTTGCCACGGACCATAGTCAGGA
The DNA here is from genome assembly GCA_028564935.1 of Neosilurus hyrtlii. Taxonomy (NCBI): domain Eukaryota; kingdom Metazoa; phylum Chordata; class Actinopteri; order Siluriformes; family Plotosidae; genus Neosilurus; species Neosilurus hyrtlii. The sequence goes on from JAOUQZ010000047.1 coordinate 7,599,182, forward strand.
AATGCAGGGGAGATTTATTTATTTATTTATTTCCTCGGACAGACATCACTAGAGATATCTATCGGGAGCTCCGCTTTTAGGCAGTGCCTAAGTGAATATGACTTTTTTAAACCTGGCACTCGTCTGCTAAATTGTATCCTGCATTTGAATATGCCTTCCTCCATACTGTAAGTACACACAAAAAAAAGTATGTAGGATTTCTTTTTTATTTCATGTTTTTTAGACTGTCACTCTGGTTGTTTTTTTTTTTGTATCCCTTTTAACCTTGGGATTTAAAGCCCAACACCACTCAAGAAGTATTATTCTCTAAATAATAGATTAAGAAGAAAGTTTTCAGACAGCCCTTCAATCCGCCCACCAATCAGTATAATTAACGCTGCAGCAGCTGACGTTTTAATAAAAGATAATTATAGAATTATCAGAAGTTGGCAGGAAGGCTGACGCCGACCTTGAGCATTCGGGCCCACCCAGAACACGGGGCGTTCAGACGCCATTTGAACTTTTGCCTTTAGCATGCATTCTGACAGCGTCTGGGTATGTACGAGCAGCGAGAGCTGAGAATCCTTTCATCCTTTTTTTACTAAGAAGCTGAACTGCCCTTCAGGCAGGTCACTGATATAGAATTATTTTGTTGTGATCTTGTTTGGAGTCATCTGCTCGGGACAGGGGACTATACACTGTAAAAGGATGTCTCAGCTTGTTGGATTTTTCTGAATGGGATTTCTAACTGACCTTGATGTAAGGATGTGCATGTTAATCTTGGTATTTGAATGAATGATTGGTGTAATTAATCTAAATTAATAGCTGTCTCGTAAATCTAGAAATGGGGGGATATGAAGAGATTTATCTGTGTTTTCAGCCTGTGATGTTCATGCTCTATTGGAGTACAACCCACTCAAGATGTTCTAGACAGTTGTTTCCTGATACCTGCTTTTATCATTTAAAGAGAAGAAGAACCTCGTTGGTTTTTCAAGAGATGGAGTGGTTGGTCAAGAGATAGAGTGATGTCTTTCTCATGTGGGTGTACAGTAATATATATATATATCTGTATACCCCCCCCCCCCCCCCTCCCCCAGTGGATTCTTTCCTGTTGTCCACAGATGGCTGCACTTTATTACAGGAAAGATTGTATTTATCACTGGCAGGAATGCAATTTTCCTCCTACCCAAGGTATACGTCTAGATCTGATTTAGAGCACCATGTTTTGGACAAACAACAAATTGGAAATCAGATTCATAGGAAGGGCTAAAATCAGGCTATAAGGAGGTCATTGAGCTATTCAAATTATTCAAGGGTTTGATTTCCGAACCTTTAGGATAGCAGGACATGCAGTGTGATCCTCAGGAAGTTTATATGGATGCAGCCATGATGTTATATCTTAATCGTGACAAAATCCTGCCTTGGTGATTGAATTATACACTGCCCAGCCAATAAAAAGTTACGCACTCTAATATTTTCTTGGACCACGTTTTGCCTTGACTATTTTCAACAACGTTCATTTCCATCCAGAGTTGGGTTCATTTTTCACTGACACCTCGAGTTGTTGACAGGAAAACTGAACCGCTACAGAAAGTCTTCTCCTGCACATCCTAAATAGTTTCAATAAAGGAAAGGTCAGGACTCTGTGGTGCCAGGTGCTCATGCTCCCTGAACCGTTCTTTCACAACCTTGGCACACAATGCCAGGGTGATTATGTGCTCTAATCAAGGTTAAAGGTGTTCCAAAAAAATATTAGAGTGCACAACTTTTTTTTTTTTTTTATGCCAGGCAGTGTATATGAGAGGTTTGACCTTGTTTGGACATTGGGCTGATCCCTATGATCAAAGCAGCAGGTTGTTTTCCACTCTCGCATGAACGTATCCAATATTTGTTTGTTCTGTAGTTCTAGTAATAAAAAATTTAAATGGTTCACTCTTCTCTCTCTCTCGTTGCATGTTCCATTCAGTAGAGGTAACAAAGTGGTGTTACAAAAAAACTCATCAACGGAACAATGCGTACAAGTACACTCGTGCTGTATGCTGAATTAAATTGTAATTAAAGGTTAAGTAGAGTGAATAGAAGATATAAATGATGGTCTGTATCCAAAACTCAACAAAACGTGTCGGGTCTATAGCAGGTCGACCTCCCTCTATTGTTACAGTGTAGTGCTGCTCAAAGACATACATCTGCACCCACCCTTATGAGCACATACAGTCTGGGAATTGACTCGGCATCACATCCTGGCCACATTCTTTTGTGGAACATTAGAAAGACAAACCGCACTAATCAACAAGCCTAAGTGGCGTCTTCACTCCGCTACACACACTTCAGCTTATCGGCTATTTACAGAAGCACTCATAATGGGGCTCAAGAATAGATTACAGGTGTAGTGCATTTAGTTCATTCACTGCTACTTTTTTTTTGGTCCTTATCTTTGGACGGTGAAGTAGACTTGGTGCGTCGCAGCTCCAGGCTTTTGGGTTCGATCCTGAACTCCAATTACTGAGTCCTGCATGTTTGCATGTATTTCCTTCAGGCTCTTGGTTTCTTCACACTTCGCAGAAATTCATGCCAAGGGTCTTTTCCAGAGAGTATTTTTAGTGAATGCTGTGTCTTGGGATAGCCTTTGCTTCCCTAAAGGGGTTACTAAAGATGGCTGAATGTATGAAAGAAGACATATTTATTTGGTGCACACATATTTTGATGTTTGTCCTCACTTTTTCTTGAAGCTTGATGGTCATGCTCAGCTTCTGCACAAAAGGGCTCAGTGTACGGTTTTGGATTTGACCATTCCTGTAATATAATGGTGTCCATCTTCATGCCCCCTTCACTGCCTGAGGTAGGCATTATATTTTCAGGTTGTTCATCTTTCCAAGATTCTTGTCACCACATTATCTCAAGAACATATGGTTGGATGTTTCTAGTAATAATATAGAATTATCATAACTAGTAGGTGAACCAATCCAATCGGGCTCAAAGTCTTAAATAGTTTTCTTTTTAAAATAGCTTACTTCCTGTTTGTCGTACAACGTTCTTACTTACACCTTCATGGACAGGAAGTTGAGACCCATACTCATCAAGGTCTACACTGTTCACTGTCAGTCTGTCCTTCTGTTTATTCATTAGTATTTGTTCATTTGCATCGGTGTGTTTTTTTTTTTTTTTTTTTTTTTTCTTTTTCTTTTCTTTTTTTTCTTTATCATATTTAGATAACATTCATTAGTCATACACTACTGTTCAAAGGTTTTGGAATTCCTCCATTTATCCTGTTTTGTCACTGTACTGTAAAATTAAAGCATAGAATATAATATAATTGTAATTGAAATTCATAATTGGAAGTAAAAAACAAAACAAGAACTTTTATATTCATTCTGTTCCACACAGTTTAATCAAAATATTTTGATTAAATTTTGAATCATCTGAGTAGCCATCTTTTGCAGATATTACAGCAGAACACACTTAAGACATTGTTTCTCAATAACAGGACTATAACAGGACAGCTTGATCGTAGTCAAGCCTTTTTGTTGCATATAAATTTGTTGAATTGATCACAACTAAACTCAGCGCATGCTCCTCAGTTCTGGTCGCAGCCTTTGATCTAGAAGTAACAAAAGAAGCGACGTTAACCGAGCAAGGGGGTTAGGTCTAGGGCCGTTCAATTTTTTTGATTGAGAAAGAGACTGAATTCATGTTGAACCAGTAGAAGAGTTAATGAAATAGATGGTAGGAAAACACGGAATGGTGTTTTGTTTGAAAAAAAAAAAAAAGGGCAAAACAGTTGAACACAGTCGAATTTTAAAGGACGTACAAATCTGACTTTGATTGCAAAACAAGTGGACACAAACTTATTGCCCAAACTCTATAATATGGCAGAGTTTTGTGGTTGTTCTACATAACCTGTAGTTATTTTTTAAATTGAAGCTTCATGGTATTAAAAGTTAACTAAGGCAACACTTTTAACTCTTTTTAAAGTTGTAGTATAAAAATTGTATAAACATTTTAAAATTGGTTTGCTGTATGAAAAGTCAATAAAAACACCCAATAATCATGAATTTATGGTGTTCGTCCTTGATAATTATGTAATAATGTAACCACTGGGGAGTGTAATGTTAGGATTCACATTTTCTAAATAGTTGTATATGTAAAGAAATACAGCTGATACGTGTCCTGGAATCCCTGGTTTGCATGTTCTCTCTGTGCTTTCGTGGGTTTCCTCCCAAAAAAAAAAAAAAAAGCATGCACATTAGCCTAATTGGCTGTTCCAATTTGCCCCTAGGTGTGGATGTGAGTGTGAATGGTTGTGTATGTTCCCTCCGCGATGGTCTGGCGAGCTGCTCAGGGTGTACCCTGCCTTTGCCCAGTGTTGGCTGAGAGTTTCCAGCCTCTCTAGAACCCTCGTATTAGGATTAAGAGGTTTGACAAATGAGTAAGTGAGAGTGAGTGAGACCAACTGCATCACACTGTTGTTGATTATCTTCCTCTTGCGACACCCTCTTCCGTGTTTTATTCCATAGACAGTGTGATTAAACCTTCTTGCTATTCTAATAACACTGTTTTGTTTCAAATGACTAACACAATGTTCTCTGGAAAGCAACATGATGACTCATATAGCAGTTCTGAAACATGTACATTTTAATAAAATGCTAATACTGGAATGGAAGAACATCACTGGGAGCTTTCTCTTAGCTTCTCTGCTTTTTGTCTGGCTCTGTAGATCGATCTCTGTCCCATTTTACAAGCCAAATCTTTTACTGCAGCAGTGTGTTCTCTGTGGCGCACTGAAGCAATGGTGAAATTGTGAACAAATTGAGTAGAAAACTCGAGCCTACTTGGTTTGGAAAGCACAAAGGCTGGCTTCCACAAGCAGGAGATAAGGATTGGCTCTGCTCTCGCTGCTGTTTTCTGAGCTTTGGCTCTTGCTCGTTGGGCTGGCAAGCCCGACAGTCATTTATATTTGCTTTAGTTTTGTTGTCCTTCAGTTATAGAAGACAGATAGACTCTGTGCTATAAGGTTCTTGGTGGCTGTGAATGTGTGTTCATTTTGAGAGGAAACAAAATTCAGCAACCCAACTTCTGTTTTTCTCCCTTCTCCTAAGTTTTAAGTTTAGCTAAGGTTTTGCTAACAAAGTGGGAGGAGTTAGTTGTCAGATTTTATTAGATGTTCTTGTCTTTATTTGGCATAATGAAAGGAATTGAAGGGATTTTGCTTGAGACCAGTTTACTGTAACTTACGCTCAAAAGCTTAACTGTAACAGCAGTTTTTTTCTGTTGTTATGCCCCACACCGCCAGGAGCATTATGTTTTCACGTCATCAATCATCTGTCCATACATCCGGGCCATCTCTGTGAATGTGATATCTCAAGATCACTTACTTCAAACAATGTCCATTTTAACCCAATTACTAATATGTAATTAAAACTAACTACATAATAGAGGTCGCCGATTTAGTCAAAAAGCTATCTTGTGGGGTGTGCTCCGGGAGTATGGGGTACCGGACCCGTTGCTATGGGCCATTAGGTCTCTGTACCACCGGAGCCAGAGATTGGTCCGCATTGATAACAGGTTGAATTCGTTTCTGGTGGGGGTCCGCCAAGGCTGTCCTTTGTCACCAGTACTGCTCATAATTTTGATAGACAGAATTTCTAGGTGCAGCCGAGGTGTTGAGGGGTTCTGGTTTGGTGGCCATAGGATCTCATGATGCCCTTTTGGCTTCATCGAGCCGGCACCTCCAGCTCTCATTGGAGCGATTCATAGCTGAGTGCGAAGTGGCCAAGATGAGAGTCAGCACCTCCAAGTCCGAGGCCATGGTTCTCAGCCGGAAAAGGGTGGAATGCACCCTCTGGGTCTGGAATGAGGTCTTGCCCCAAGTGGATGAGTTCAGGTATCTCGGAGTCTTGTTCACGAGTGAGGGAAGGATGGAACTGGAGATTGACAGGTGGATCAGTGCAGCCTCAGGATACTGGTCTATTGTGGTGAAGAGGGAGCTGAGCCGAAAAGCAAAGTTCTCAATTTACCATTTGATCTACGTTTCAACCCTCACCTATGGTCATGAGCTTTGGGTAGTGAACGAAAGAACAAGATCGCAGATACAGGTGGCTGAAATGAGCTTCCTTCGCAGGGTGGTGGGACTCTCCTTAGAGATAGGGTGAGAAGATCAGCCAACCAGGAGGAGCTCAGAGTAGAACCGCTGCTCCTACGCGTTGAGAGGAGCCAGTTGTGGTGGCTCGGGCATCTGATTAGAATGCCTCCCGAATGCCTCCCTTCTGTGGTGTTTCAGGCATGTCCAACCAGGAAGAGACTGTGTGGTCGACCCAGAACACGCTGGAGGGACTATGTCTCTTGGCTGACCTGGGAATACCTCGGTATCCCCCCGGAAGAACTGGATGAAGGGACGTCTGGACCTCCCTGCTTAGGCTGCTGCCCCAGCGACCTGACCCAAGAACAAGCAGAAGATGATGATGATGATAAGAGGTCAAAGGTCAAGATCACTTTCTTGTCTTGTGTGTGAATTTCTTGTGAACGCAATATCTCAAGAACACTTTTTATGGACAAGTCCACTGTAATTCAAGGATGAACTGATTAGATTTTAGGTCATAGGTCAAAGTTGGTGTGGCCTCATATGGGCTATATTTGTTAACATGATACACCAGAAACGCTTTAAGGAATTTTCTTTAAACTTTGAATGAACCGTCATTCAAGGATGAACTGATTAGATTTTGGGGGTAGATCTGGGGTCAAATGTCAAGGTCATTAAGGCCTTTGCTACATGGAGGCATGTAACCACCAAGTGGTAGTTTAAGTTGTTGTATTTCTTTTTAGTGTTCCCTCAATTCTTCTTCTCTGACCAAATACATCACTGACCCCACTGACTTTTGATCATATGAACTTGTACAGAAAGGGTCAGAAGCACATGCATGCGTATTTATGCATATGGGCGTTATCCAAAGCATTACTCAAGCAACAGCGTACAAAACAATTTTCTCTGAAGGATCTTGTGACAGTATGACTTCATCTTCCACACACACCCCCTTTTGCTAAGTCACTCTTTCATAATGCTGTTTGTGTGCAAAGTTTTAGGATGCCTGCAGCAGTAAGAGGAAACCTTCTCTCGTCAACCTCAAGCATTCCTCATATATATTAGAGTGACAGTTGCACCACTCAAACACACACTCGCACACATGCACAAAGCGACTTAATTCTCTGTTTGAGCCAGACGCTAGCTCTGTCTGTGTACTCGCCAAATGACCGCGAGGGTGTAGGTACCTGTTACTAGGAGCGGAAGAGTGGTGGAATCTTAAACCTGAATGCTATTGTATCTGTTACAAACACGCAGTCACTGGAAAGCTCCAGCTCACACTTTCAACCACAATGCCTCGTTTCCCTCAGCCAACATCGACTCGCATTACTGTCTGCGAGCGAAACAGCCAATAAAACATTTATAGCCTCTTAAAAAGCGCCTTTACACTAAAATGCTTTGCTATTGCACTATAACATTGTGTAGCATTGTGTTGTTTTACCTGATATTGGATTTGTTGATATTACATTTTGGGTGGGGGTGGGGTGGGGATGTCTTCAGGTTTTTGTGATATTTTGTTGGGCAGGATATAAAGATAATACATGGTGTGTTATGATGTGGAAATCTGAAATGCCTAGCAATAAATTTTATTTATCCTTTAGCGATATTGATATTGTGCAGTGTGTCATTTCAAAACTGTGCAAAGATATCATGTGTATGATAAATGACAAACGTTTTAAGACACTCACAAGATAATAAAACATTACACACACACACACAATAATAATAATAATTATTATTATTATTGTCATTAATTAAACTACTAGTTAAGAGGTCGGTGTGCTGAACAGAAACAGGCCGCAGTAAAAAACACAACCGTAGTCTTAATTACAGTGGAAGTGTTCTTGAGGGCATGTATGAATGATAAACATGTCTCTATCTAATTTACAGTGCTTATTTTACAATGCCCACTAAACAATAGTGCTTATCATTTGTATGTGTTTTATTAGGTTATTTAAATTGGCAGGATAATAAGAAGAACGTGAGAATAACAGCTAATATGTGCAATAATTTCTGAATTGTACAAAAAATAAACCAAAACGCTTCGAGTTTAACTCGTGTAGCTCATTTAGCAGTGACAGATAGGATTTTTTTGATTTTGCAGCACAATGACCTTTCAGGGCCACCGTAGTTTTGATGAATAATAACATAACATACCAAGTAAAAGATGGTTTTAAGATGGATTGTTGTGAGAATGTAATTTGTTTTTTTTAGCCCTTTAGACAGAGTGTATTCGACCCCATTATTTGTCTTGTATGACTCAAGAATGACAAAGTTGAACCAAATATAGATGACTTTTGGGCTTGCCAACTCATCATTAATCTCTCGCTCTCTCTTTCTCTTTCTCTCTCTCTCTCTCTCTCTCTCTCTCTCAGTATATAATGTCCATCATCTCAGATCCTAGTTTAAACATCTTTATGTACAGTAGTATCTGAATGTCTTCACAAATGAATGAATTTAATTACCCCCCCCCCCCCCCCCAACGGCACACTGAAATTCTTCATTCCAAATATGTTGTGTAAATACAGACTGTGTGATTTATTTATTCCCTTATTTATTTTTATCTTTATCTCGCCTAGTCAATTTTTATTACGTGTTGAGTCCTTTAAGTCTTTAAGTTGCTGTCTAGTTTTAGGTGGGTGCAATCAGGTATTCCATTTAATTATTGTAGTCAGCAGATGCATATTTTTTTTCAGTTTAGTACATTTATGTGTCAGTGTTTCAAATATCAGGTGATACGTTTGTATGTGTTTGTCGGAGCCCGTAAATGGGAATTTTTCCCCCCCATGGGTCATTTAAGCTAAATAAAGAAATAAATCAACCATCACACATTAAAAAACCTTTTGTGAAGAAAAGCAGCGCTCAGTGTCACCACTGATTTATGTTTATATCTTGGTATTTGCTGTGACCTGTGTGTTCATGGATGCTTATATGTGTGCTCCTGTAATCAAAGTGTTAATATTCTTCCTTTTAAAAAGGTACTTAGCACGCTGTAGATAAAGCTTAGTTACACCCTCAGGGCATGGGCACACACACACACACACACTGCATAATCCAATTCATCTTCTCCTACATACCACCTGTAGTGTTTACTAAAAATACTGCCTAAAGGGACCATTCATGTACCAGGCATATTAAATAAAGAAGAAATACAGTGCTATCTCTTGGAAATAAAATTAATTCGGCCTCAATGTCTTTCTGAAACCATTTGCTTACTCCTATGCACGAGTGTCACTGACCCCTGCACCAGGCGTGATATTAGTGAGACAACTTTTTTATTTCTATTGAATCTTATGCCCCATCTGTTTCTTAACAGTAAATATCTGGCTTTTCTGCTTTCTACAGACAGGTCTTACACTGCATACACAAACGCGTTACTCGTTAGTAAAAACTGGACCAAAACAAGATGAAAAACAGCTGGATAAGAGACTTAGTCATGAGCTGGGTGTTTTTTTTTTATTATTATTATTATTTTTTTTTTTTTTTTTTGAGGAAACCTTTATATTTAGCCAAAATGAATTGATAATGGAGGATAAAACACATAATATTTATTAGTGTATGGGCACCTTTAACATCAGCTCCTGATGCCTATCACCACCAAGATAGGGTCTTTAGGGTCACTCTGAGCATTCCTATCAGGTGTGATTTAAACCATGGCCAAGAATTAGGAGAGAAAACAGCATTCATTAGGCTTGTGTTAACATTGAATTTTTTGTAATGCCATTCAAACTAATTATTCAGAATTTAAAGCAATAGGTACTGTTGCAGCCTCAAGCAGAATTTTTATTCCTCTCCGCTTCACAGTCTTTGATTGGCTGTGATCCTTCCTGACTTTAGTCATGTTAATAAAAGATTAAAATAATAATAATAATAATAATAATAATAATAATTACAACATTATTATCATGGGGATGTGCGTTCCTGCAGAAGGATTCAACCCTGAAGTTTGGTTACACTCTGGAATATTTGCATCGAATAATTAATTAGAGACATGCAAAATAAATCGTGGGAAAAGTCTTGGGAAGCTGGCTTCAGTCCCACTGCCTCGTTCTTTTTACCTCTTCAAATTTGTGGTTTGTTTGAACAAAGGTTAGAGAAAGCAAACACACAAATGCCGGAGTATTTTTCTTATAATTGTTGTCTGTGTTCTTATTGGAATAAAAGCATTTCCTTAGAATATACAGCATGACCCAAAAAAACCTCCCGCACTTCAAAGGTGAATGAAAATAAAATAGTTATAGATGATAAAATTATTCTTTACACACATGAAACGACATTCAGTACGGTTTTTAACTTGTCATTATTTGCACGCATGAAAAATAATTTGATTGCTTAACCAATTTCTCTTTTTCTTACGTTGAAATGTGGGAGTTACCTGTAATTTGTCACTATAACAATCACTCTTGTATTTTCTAAGGCATTTGGGAATCAGGGAATGCATACATGTGTTTATAGTGTGTGTGTGTGTGTGTGTGTATTTGATCTCAGGATAAAGCAACGTAATCCATATTCGAAATGCTTTTATTAAGGTACACTTGTATGTTGCAGTATTTGCCACAGTACTTTACACACTGCCGGATTCAATCCTCAAAAAATTTTGCAGTTATTGGATATAAATTCTTAGACATCCAGCAACTGAAACCCCACTGAATGAAGAACGTGTTTTAGCCTGCAAGGTTTGAAACCATGTTCTCATTGGAAACTGTAACTAGTTAAGGTTTGTTAGCTCAGCACGAGAAATAATGCTAATTCATGTCACAGGTCAAAATCCTCCCAACCCAAAATCAATATGTTGTGTGTGTGTGTGTGTGAAAGAGTGCCCAGTTTAATAACTCAGTGTAATTGTGTTACATGGTATTGACGAACGTCTATAGTAATGCAGAGTTACAAGAATTTTGGGGTAATAAAATGCAAGTGACATAAGACTCTGTTTCCATCTTTGCGATCCGTTTGTACGTCCATCAATCTGCAGTGCACTGTGTTCTAACTCCTTTCTACCACATCCAGCTTTACCCGTTTCAGTGGTTTGTGTGTGCTACAGCGGCTTTTATCAGACCAGACATATTAGCCTTTTCTCCCCACATACATCAATAAGCCTTGGGCAGCCATGACACCTCTACCAGTTCACCGGTTGTCCTTCTTTGGACCACTTTTCATAGGTATTTACCACTGCATACCAGGAACACCCCACAAGCCCTGCCGTTTTGGAAATGAATAATGGACCCAGTTGTTTATCCATCACAATGTGGCTCCTTACACTTGCTCATTTTTTCTGCTTCCAAAGCATCAAAACTTTGATGACTGCCTGCTCACTTTCTGCCTAATATGTTCCACTCCTTGGCAGGTGCCACTGTAACCTATAATGAGAGAATCAATATTATTCAGTTCACCTGTCAGTGGACATAGTGTTTTTAATGTTATGGCAAGTAATGTTCAGTATGAGCCGAATCACCATGTCTCAAGTTAAGAATGAAGTTAATTAACCCATGCAAATGAGCCATATTCTGTTTAGGTGTTCTGTCACGCTGTTTTTTTATTTAAAAATGAGCACTGATTTAAAAATAACTGGATATTGAACTGGACTGCTGAGGCTGAGGTCACTGAAAATGCTCGTGCAGCCATATTGCTAGACCCAAATCATTCCCTGCTGTGGTCCTAAAAGCCTGATTCCAATGAAAGCATCTCCTGTTTACTTTTAACAGCAAAATTATTGCTTTATAGTCTACTCTTACTTTTTAATTAGGCCTTCATGTGCAGCGTTAAACTGTATAAACTGAAAGAAACTATTTTTTTATTACAGCTTTTAACCTTTCAGGCCTAGGTTAACATTTTTTTATTTCTTCACTCGCTAAACCATTCCGCATGTTTTTTTTTCTTTTATAGTTCTTTCATGTTTTGCAAAAGTAACTAAATAAATAAATAAATTGTGACATCTTTCAGTTTTTCTGAAAAATTGGTATTTTCAGTGTTTTTGTTTATTAGCCACACTTTTACCTCAGTATACTTGTCGGAATTAATTTTTGGTTCTCCTTGCATATAATAGCATTGTTCAATACATTCTCAGCAAAAAATTATAGAGAAGTAATTTTTTACTACTTTTTATTAGGAGCCCTTTTATACAAAAGTGGTGGTGTAGAATCTTCACTGTACACTACTGTACAAAATATCCTTCCCAAGATAAATGCTTCTTGATTGAAGTTGGACTCATCTCCAGTTTTTTCACATTCCTGATCCCACTGTGTCCCATTAGTTACCCGC